>AYEL01082286.1:0-28134 GCA_000484575.1 Olivierus martensii | reverse complement strand
TTCAAAAAGATCAAAACTAAATATTAGAAAGATTATATTTACATAAGGAATGTCAATCTTTAAAATTTTTTTTATTATACTGCAAATATTTAAATGGTTGCTTTTAATAAATAAATATAGATATTTTAATATAAAATCTAAATTTTTAGTACAAAAATTTCAATATAGTATCAATATGATAATGATTTTTTGCACTGTCACTGTTTCTTGCATCTCTTGTATGGCATTAATATTTTTCTTCCTATTTCAAAGTTTTTATAACATTCAGAATTTTCTGTTTATATGATAATGATTTTTTGCACTGTCACTGTTTCTTGCATCTCTTGTATGGCATTTCAAAGTTCCTATTTCAAAGTTTTTATAACATTCAGAATTTTTTTGTTTAAAATGATGTTATTTATGCTTTTAATTAAAAATTACTTTTTATAAATTGTTTACGATGCATAGAACAAACTTGCAAGTGCGTTATTCAGAAGAGAAGTGCAACTGTAATCAAAGCATTCAACAACTTGATTAATGTATAGAATTGTTAAATAAAGTTTGATTGATATACTATCTTTAACAATTAAGATTATGATTATTGTATACTATTGTAAGAATATAAATAAAACAAAAATATATAGATCGGTTTAATGCAATATTCAATCATTTGCGATTCAGTTTTATAAAAGAAGATAAAAAAGTAAAATCTGGTATAATTGAATAAAAAAATACTTTCAGATTTTTGATAAAATAATAATATGCCAATATAGCACAGAAAACAGCAAAGTAATACCTGCTTTCGGTTAATATCTTATGAAAAGAGAAAGCATAGAAAGGAGCAAAGCAGGGACAGCTAGCCTCAGAAAGACTTAAAAATTTAGTATTTTATATAAAATAAACATAAAAATTTGAATGGGATGGGGTACCACATTTGTGGATGACTGAGCTCCAACTCAACTCTCTCAGGCCCTGCTAGTATAATATTTGATAGTATGAAAAGAAAATAATCATTAAAAAATCATAAGATTTATTCTTGTCATGAGAATATTATGGACTCAAAACTGTTTACATTAGCATTATGATAACACATTATCCATGTTATTAACATATTAGATGAATAATCTATATAGGTTTCATACATTATATTGACATCTAATATAATTTATGTACCATTCAGATATGAAACATAAAAATAAAAACTAATTTTTAAATTACTGATTATTATTGAGTGCCATTTTATCCATTGAATATTTAATATTAATTTTTTATAAACTGAATTCATTTTTTCTCTAAAATATTTCCAATTTTTCTATTAAATTCTACCCAGTTATTTCAGGCTAATATGGCTATAAGAAGCAATATCTGTTCACTCCATCAAGATTCCAGACTGATGTTTGTTCAGATAAACATAACATGAATTTTTTAAGTATCAAAATTATTATTAATTTTTAAAATTTATTAACGAAGATTGTTGATTAATTTTTTTGCATTGTAAATGTAGAAATCAACAGGATTTTCATGACATTCTTACATTAAACTGTCAAATTAAATTTGTTTATTAATTTATCAAAAATTTGTTATCATACATGAAATTTTAAATTAAAATTTTTATTAAATTTGTCATTTTTACTGATTCTAATTTAAATATTATATTATACACCTTATGTATATATTATCTTAAGCTGGGATTACACTTAAATATCGTAAAAAATATTGATATCCAGGAAGTAAATCACTGTAGGTGACATCAACTTTACAGGAAAAAAATTCCTTATTAATTCCCTCATGAATTTTTGAGTAAAAAGTTAACTTTAAAATTACATAAAGAATCGTTATAAGAATTTTTAAAAAATAAATTAATAAATTTTTTTTAGAAAAACCGAAAGGTTGAACTTTAAGTTCTATTGAAGGAAAATTTTGTTAAACTCGATACAACATACTGTAGACTTATTACAAGAAAATCGATTCTATCCAGGTTAAATAGAATTCCGTTAAATTCGATAATGCTGAAACGAAAGATCGATAAAACCCACATTACTGATATATTTTGTAATTTTAGAAAAAAAGAAAGGAAAAAAAAAGAGAGAGAGAGAGAGAGAGAGAGAGAGATTAGTTCTGATAAGGTAGACAAACAAATTTACAAAATTAGTTTTCAGTTTCTTCTAACATTTTTACTCTAAATAATTATCTTTCACATCTAAAAAAATTTATGAAATTATCCTAAATAAAACTAAAATTTATTCGTTTGTTTATATTAAATACTATTTTAATAAAAACAATAATAACGATGATAATAAATCAAAAACTTCTAAGTTACTTCTTTTGAAAACTATCTTTGAAGTTTTTGATGTATTGTTATTATTTTTCATTCTCCTTCTTCTTTTTTTTAAGAATAAGAGATATCACAAGACGTTAAATTCACAATTCGAATGATTTATATTCATTCTTTAAAATCATACATTAAAAATTCATATTTATGATAATTAACGTGAAGTTTAAACTTCATTTAATATGCTAATTCGTGTATAAAATAATAAAATTTCGAATAACAAAAATCTAGTTTATTTTTAGTGTATGAATTATATTCTTATTCCATTGCATTTACAGATAGTTCTCGATTTTACAAGTTAATTAAAATCTGGAAATTGGCCGTAAAGTAAGAACTCGTAAAGCAGGAATCAATTTCCCATAGGCATAATGTTAAAATCAGAGGTTCTGTTCTCAACAATTAAATTTGATTATAATAAAATTAAATAGGCCAATAAAGTCAATGTTTCACGATGCCTTTAAAATTAAATAAATTGTAATAACGAAGAAATTATTTATATTCATATAAATGTTTTTTATTTTTCATTATTATTAATAGATTAAGTTAGGGTTAGGTTAGTTAAGCCGCTATATCCTCATGGGATATTCTTGTAGCACTTGTAGAGCCCGTCACAGGCTGGCCAACACCCAACAGGAAGTCAACTGGATGGTTGAAGGATAGGGTTCAACAGGCCGGGTCCGGACCCCTCCTGAAAAACTGGAGGTGTGGGAGCCGGATCCTTCAGGATGATAAGCAACAGCTTTACCACGCGGCCATCCGGACTATTATTAATAGATAAGTAGATGATCAGATGAAGTACTGCGTTAAGCAGAAACCAGAAATGGAAGTTATTTATATAATATGCTGAAAAAACCAGAGGGCACTCTACTTCCGCTTTTGAGTGGCCATTTTGATTTTTCTGGTTTCGTTGCAGACAACGGAGTTTTTGTTACAAACTCAGTATACTGTATTGTATATCTATGTATGTGGTGAAATGATGTGTTTTTATGAATGTTAGCATTTATTTATTGCAATTAATGTTTATGTTTTCGATTTTTTTGATACTTCACATTTGAAAAAATTCCCAAATCCGGAAACTCGTATTTATGCGGGGAATGACGTGATTTTATACACGAAAATCTAGATTTTAAATAGATTTCTGATATTCAAAATTTTATACATTAATTAAATTCTTATTTTATTATATATATTTATACGTCATATTATATTCTTATTATTTTCCTTAATTTAATTCGTTGAATTTAGCTTAAATTAGCGCATAAAGTATCACATTTTAAGCTAACATAATTGTAAAATTAAAGATTTGTTCATTAGAAACTTTCCTTTATTTGGTTATCTCTAGAATTCTTTAATTCTGAATTTTTAAATATTCACAGCCAAACGAAATTTTCTCATTTTCTACAGTATAAATCAAATATACGTGATTATTGCCGACTACCAAAAATTCGATTTGAACATTTTAATGAGAGTTATGATTGTTATTATTTGTAAATGGATTGAATTACTAACTAAAACTGTTTGACAAGATGAAGTGAAAAGCATTTATAAATGTCTCTATGAAAGATTTAAAGCATATTTCTCATTCCCGAAATACCAAACTCAAATATAAGTAATAAAACAAATTTTATTAATGAAGAGAATGGACCAACGAATAATTTTAATGCATATTAATGGCACTAAAAACATCGCATTGTTATTGATAAGGAACGAGAAATAGAAAATATGCAGATATTAAAGATGCGGATGATGATGGACAACAAGTCACGAATTTAAGTAGAAATTCTTTTATTGTCATTGGAAAATAATAAAATGGGGATTAAGATATTTATATCTTCATACATTATACCCAGTTTTGTATCAAGGAAAAACATAAGTCGATTTGAAACATTCGATTAATCGTCTTTATATTGAAATCAACTAAAACTCCCTGATCATGATTACCATATATGTTTAAATTCATTCTATATTATTCTAAAAATTCTTAAGATCATTAAAAATACAAAAATTTAGACGATTTAAGAAGTATTACTTGCCTCATGAGAATATAACCTATTAAACTTTCGGAACATTACTGTTGATCAGTAGAACATTCTCAGAAAATAATGAATTTTTATATTCGGCCATTTGGGAGATTTCAGGAAAGATAAAAATGGCTGATGGAAATTCAAACTAAAAGAGAAGAATGTTTAATTTTTTATTTTTCAAAAATCTGTTTTAAAAAAGAAATTAAAATTTATAGATTTGTCTTTTACCGATGAAAAAAATAACGTGGTAGCAATCTCTGACCAAAAGAATCTTATTTTTTAAATGGATATAATTTTTTCTTATGTGATAAATAATTTGAAAGATCTATTCTGGTACTTGAAGAATTTCTAGTGACCATCATATTGTCTTAGGATTACGTTGAAACTTTAAAATTATTAGCCATATAACTTAGATAAAACGAAATAGTTGTCTAAGATTTGGATGCTCTGTAATGTGTTTTTACTAGATCGACTATAGACAGACATCAAGTAAAAGTAATTATATACGAATACTTTTGCAAAATATATCTGAAATCCTTTCAAATGACTATAATATCGTTCAATCGACTATAGACAGACATCAAGTAAAAGTAATTATATACGAATACTTTTGCAAAATATCGTTAATGTTGCACGAATAATTTCAGAGAATCGACATTTTATTTTCTAAAATCAGCCATCTTGTAACAGGATGGCATACATCTTTTGAATGCTCTGCATCATTTAATTCTTAAAAATCGAGATAATTTAAGGATAAACAATGGACGTGCTCACATATAACCATTTAAACTCAATCATATTTTTTTATATATATACATTGTAGCTATACACTTATATATACTGTATTGTGCTTTATAAAAACATTAATATTGATTTATTCGAAAATGATGTTCATATTAAACTTTTATGACGTTAATTAAAGATATAATCATTTTTACACGAAAAATTATTTTATAGAATTATAAAGTCATGCATATGTAATGAATTATTTTAAAAATAGCAACTTTATAATATATTTTGATAGATATATTGGAATAGTAGCAGGTAAAAATTTAAAATTAATGTGCATACAACTTGGCTAATACAGAATAATTCCTTAAAATTTGAATAATTTAAACATTTTTCGGTCTGACAACAGACGGACAAAATGATTACATAAGATCACTTTTTATAAAAATGATTAAAATATTTCATGAAGAAATTTGATGATTTTATTTCAAGAATAGCAGTTATTTAGGTAGGAAAAACGATTATGTATGCAGGTTTAGTTGCAACCATCTAGTGAAAGACTTCAAAATATTCTTAATAAAAAAAACTATTAAATAGTTTTTATTCATTTATATAGCATTTATTATGGAGAAATACTATAAAATTCAAGTAATTCATTATTTAAAAAAAGCGAATATGATAAAAAAACTGGTTTTACTTAAACGAAAATAAATTACTTATTTAACTGTTTTAAACAAATATTTAATTATTTTGATTTGAAATTTTAAACGATGCATAAATAAAAAAAATCAAGTTTTATAAATTATATAGTGATGGGATATTAAACAAAAGTAGGAAAATATTTTGTAATCCAAATCCTTATCAGAATATTTTATTTTAAATAAAGATTTAATTTTTAATGAATTTCTTTTTATTTGTTATATAAAGAAATAATATTGTTTAATAAATATTTTGTTGAACTTTAATTGTGATTTAGCATATTAAAAAACAAAACAAAAATGGATACAGTATTTTACTATATCTGTATATGTAATATAAGCTTATACTAAAGAATTTTGTATTTATAGTAGTATTCAAATACAGTTTACTGACTTCATATGCAATGATGCAGTGAATCTCAGATGAGGATGTTTCTTTTGCTGGTTCTGATCCCGTATACTTCTTTACGTAATTCTTACGTAATATGTAAGAATAATGTAAATTCTAAAAGAATTACGTAATTCTTTTAGAATTTCTGTTAATAACCAAACCTGAGGCATGAAAAGAACTTCTATAAATACATAATAAATACTGTATGAACTCTTTAGTGCCACTCAAATATGTTAAAGTGATTCAATTCTATATCTAAATACAGAATTAATCCCAATCAAGCTAAAATTTTAAATGAAAATCAATAATGGTTTTTCTGATTTAACTGTTAGAATTTCAGCATTTCTTTTGTTAACCTTAATCAATAAGATTATACAGATTTTTATCTTGACTTATCGCAAGATTTCATGAAAACGAAATGCATTTAATTACTTCCATCTTTCTGTTTATATAATTTCCATAAAAACTAAACGAAATTAAATTTACTGAATATTCTATGATTAAATATTCGTCATTGTGTAAGATGAATAATTTTTGTAACAAGGAAAAATACATGCCTTACATTTAACAACATTGGCATCTTTAATCTGTTTACTTCTTGCTAAATGTCTGCTATTCTTCCTGGATAAAAACTATTATTGGGAAGTAAGCTTATTGAAAGAAAAAAATAAAGATCCTAATAAAAGGCAACATAACATTTTTTAAAGAAACAATTCTCTTTAAAGATCAGAGACTCATCTTTTATACTGTAAGTAAACTATCTTTATTTTCTCGGATAAATATAATTCTCTCTTCTCTCTCAATTAATAGTTTTCAGTGTGGATAAGCAGTAGTAGTAATAATTTTATTTATAATATAGCCTATAAATTAATGTGCATTGAAACATACTAAGCATTTTATTAAAAAATAATCAAAGAGTAGATTTGTAAATTTTCCTAAATTTCTCTATGAATAATATATTTATCACTTGAATAATTGCGAATAGTCCAACCTACCATAAACATTTAATAATTCAAATATCAGAGCAAAATAACAGAAGTAAATCATTTATTCACAAAAATAAAAAACGTTTTTGGTTAATTCTGCAAGCCATCTTCGAAAGAATAAGTTCTATTCTTTAGAATGGATAATCTATTCTATTTGTTTAACTGAAGATGGCAGAATTAACCGAAAAACGATTTTAGTTTTGTGAATAAAACGATTTAGTTCTCTTTTTCTCTGCTGATAGTCGACTTATTAAATTGTGAATTGTTTGTATTCTCTACTTAAAAAGTTTTATTTTCCTTTCGTCTTTTTTTTTTGTTTCATGTTTGTCATCGTTTACTGTAAGCAATTACTGAAAATAATTGAAGTGGAGAATGCAAACTTTCTACTTTTTAAAAGGGCATAAATGTTTCAGTACTAGTATTTGTTAAGAATACAAAAAAAAAAATAATTTTAAAGCATCGCAAATTATTTTTACTATAAGAAATCTACATAAATCTAAAGAGTAAAATAAAATAAATGTTTAATAAAGTGTTTGCAACGAAAATTATAGGTTATTATTAATAAAATAGTAAAAGTTTGGAGGGGGGAAAAATAGTTAAATTATAAGATTTTATAAAAAGAATTTCATGCTATTCACTAATATTGCTTTAAAATTTCTTAAAATGGCTGATGAATAAAAACTGATATATACTTATAAAAAAATACAGATAAAGTTAATAAAATTTAGAATTCAAATAGATTCGATTCTGGAAAGTTTTGTTTGCATTATAAAAAAAATAAAAAGAGTTTGTAGAACAAGAGTTTGCCATTTTTACTTCCTCCTGTGTAACTATGTTCGAAACGGAAGCTACTGGCGCCATGTTGTTACTTCCGTTACTGAAAGTATGCAAATTCGAATTTTTGAAAAGTAAGACGCAATCCCTGTTGGACTACTTGAATTGAATAAGAGAACACTTTCGAAGCCTGGATGGAATTTTCAACTGGACGTGTACATTATATCCTGCCATGTTTTTGCAAAACTTTCTTTATTCTTTTTTAAAGTATTTTATTATTTTATCTATTCTTCGAATGCCATATAAAGTATATTTTGATGAAAATATTATATTTTTTATGGCAATATAATATATATATTTATTAGCTGCACTTCGATGAATCTGAATTTTTTGTTCATTTAATAATTTAAATCTTATATTATGTTGCTGAAATTTTTTACATACTGATAGAGTATATGTATAATTTTAACGGTGATCTTTCTAGCGTAACTCTGTAAATAATGGGATGATAGAATTATGTTCTATCGTAGAATGTTTGGATGTAGTGCCTATTAAAGTATCGTGAAAGTTTATTGGACTATCCTGTGTGATTTCTTACACTTAATTGCTCTTACATGATTCCTGATAGCTTATAGCCTACTTAACGTCTTTCTAGTAAAGACATGCCCAAACGGTCTATTTAAATGGACAAGTACAGTATATCATTAATTAAATAAGTAAAATACATCAGCGAGCATCTTTAAAGTTATGATTTATAAACGAAATTTTAAAAAATAAGTTTCCATTTTTATAATTCATGCAATTACTCTTCCATTGTTTAAACGTTTTAAGAACGTTTGCACTAAATCACGTGCATTTTTATTAACTCTGCAATATAATTTTTTATTTTATTCTTGGAATTTGATGTGACTAATATATTTTTATATATTCCAAGAGATATTATCTGTTTATTCAGCCGAGCAATGAAAAAAAATTCGACTTTTCTGTTTGGATTTTAGCGAAATTTATTATAAAGTATTTCTTATAAATTTTTTAATATTTTAGCGTTTAGACGCATAAATTTAGTATACTTAGTAGGCAAATTTTCATTTAACATCTCTATAAATCATAATGATCAGTGATGTATGTTTAGATACTTTTATATATACTTTCATTCCATAAAAATGCAAAACAACACTTCAGAATTAATGCAATCCAGTATTATCCAAACAATTTTTGCTCTGTTGCCCACTGTACTAATAAATTACAAATAAAAATCTGTTTGCATTATATTATAAGCTATATTTTTAATATAAAACAGAATAAAAAACGACTCTTCTTATATTTTATAAATATATATATACAATTTTTTCTAATACTTAATATTACAATAAGATATATCTTTAAGATTCTTTGGATAAGCTAAGATTCCAGGAAGCGAAAGATGTCCCTGAATATGTAATTTAATACTTTAATACTGGTATTATTATATAGGAAAGCAAAGAATGCAAGATAGATCGAAGACATCTAGTTGTTTATTCTACGACCGTTCCATATGTGAATTTTTTTGTGTCACACCGAGTGAGGATTCACATGTAAGCACAAGTGTGACATAACATTAGAATACTTTTACATAGAGTTTTATAAATAAGTGAAAAGCCTTTTCGTGAAAATGGATGAAAAATTATTATTATATTTTAATCTATTAAATCTAAAGATGTTTGCAGTAACATAATGTCTTTATGATGTAATATGATTTTTTTTTTCTAATTTTATATTATTGTTTTACATGTAACAAAATATTATAAAAAAGACGAACATTTTTTTGTGTTATATAAAAAGTTAGAAGTTAATTTTAAAAGTATAACGACTTAAATAAAATAAATTATTAATCGATAATATCATAATGCTATACATGAATAGCTAATGAATGTCGACAGCTGGTAGTCTGTCATACTTGCAAATATCGCAGTTATAAACAAAGTATTATAAACTATCAAAATTTATTTTGTTTATTTATTTTATGCATTTTTTATTGAAATATTATTTTGCGAATAACACTCTTACGTATAGAATATAACAAGCATGATTTAATAGTTCATCTTTACATGATATGATTTTTCTGCATTATATACAGTTAAAGATCTCTAAATATATTTATTTTTACATCTTTCTAAGCATGTTTACATAATTTTAAACAATTTTTTTATTTTTAAATTCCGTAATGATCAAATTATTAATCAGAAATGCGATTTTATTCAGGAGTATCAAAAAATAATTTTCTTGATTTAAAATATAATTTTATACATAAATATCATTACCATACCGTTTATATAGTATTAATGATGAATATTTTTATTTATCTCTTCTCGAAATATAAAAAAAAAATTAATATTTGCGTCATTATCATAATTATTTAAATCGAGAATAATTTAATATCTATGTTTTCAAAATTCTATTTTTCGCGAACTTTCTTTCATTTCGTTTAATTATTATTAAAAATAAGTAGTTACACTTCCGATTCAATAAATTTTCCACGAAAAAGAAAAATTAGGATAAATTATTTATTGAATATTGCATCGAATTTCTGCATCTAAACTCTTTCTGATGTGCACAGTCTGTATATTAGTTAATCACTTTTTTTTTTTTTTTCCTAGAAAATCCAAGAACTAATAACTAATTTCGGACATATCTTTAATTTACCAGATCCTTTATTGTTATTCAAAAATGCTCAGAATTGACGTAGAGGTAAAAATAAAAATTAAAAATACAAAAAAAAAAAAAATAAAAATAAAAATTAAAAAAAAAAAAAAAAAAAGTCATTAGAAAATTTAATTTCTTTTCACCATAAAAAATATAAATTGTTCTCATCAAATTTAAATCTTTCCGAATAGAAAAAAAAAAAGAATCGCTCTGTACAAAAATAATTACTGGATCAAGAGAAAGAGAGATAAAATATCTTCTTCCTAGTGCCATCTTCAATCTACAGAGTTAGAAAGTAATTTTGATGTCAGAGAAAGTAATTTTCGTGTTTAAACAATTCAAATATCTATTCTGTCGAAACATGTAAGACTAATTAAGATTCGGATAGAATATTAACTTTCCACTGAGTAAATGATTTTTGGTAATTTTTTGAATGTAGTTTATCATCTTTATCATATCAGACAAGATTTTTCCTCTCTTTTAGATTTACAATAATTTATTTAGAATATTTATTACTTTTAACCTATCATTATCTAAAGCATAATAATAGGTAAAGTGGCTAGAATAATTTATGAAGTAATAACATATACATTCCATTTATAATTACCTAGAACCTGTTATCTAGTAAGTTATCTAAATATAATGATAGGTTAAATATAATCAGCATCTTTTAAAAACACGTATTATCTGTAGAGAGACGT
Organism: Olivierus martensii; assembly: GCA_000484575.1. Classification (NCBI taxonomy): domain Eukaryota; kingdom Metazoa; phylum Arthropoda; class Arachnida; order Scorpiones; family Buthidae; genus Olivierus; species Olivierus martensii. Next base: position 16,838 of record AYEL01082286.1, on the reverse strand, counting down.
AAAAATACTTTATAGTAAATAATTAATCGCGAAGATATTTAAAGAAAAAAGAAGAGAAAAAAAGAGACGTAAAAATACTTTATAGTAAATAATTAATCGCGAAGATATTTAAAGAAAAAAGGAAGAGAAAAATAATAATAAGTTTTACACGGTTTATTAATTTAAAAATTGATGAAAACAAATTTCGAAATTTGTCCTGATGGGTATAGAATGTACACGCAATTAATCGGTAATAAATAAAAATTATAATTTAATTTTTACGGAACGAAGTTTGCTTTCTTCTTTCCCTCGATAAGATTTTTAATCTAATTTTTTAATTAATTCTTATAAATTGGATTCCTATTAAAAAAAATATTTAAATTAAATTAACTTAAATTGAATATTTAATAATATTCCGACTTTTTTATATAAAAAAAATGCGATAAAAGCAAAATAAAGAAACATTAAAAAGGTCACTTCGGTACAAAAATACAGCGAAACCTGTTAATGTGACCATCCTTTGGGACTTACCTACTGGTCACTTTTCACAGGTGGTCACTATACAGGACAGTGACCCTCCACTTCCTCTAGAAGAAAAGAACAGATTAATCCAAACTGCAAATTTATATTAATTAAAATCATCAATTTGCAGTCAAGCGATAATGACGATTATATAGAACATATAACCTTCTGAGGAAAAAAAGTCTTATAGCAAGCATACACTGTATTAAAATTAATATTAACCTGTATATGTGCGTTTAACATAGTCAAACTTAAATCAAATTACTGTATAAAGGCACATATACAACATATACATGCATTATAATATTTATTTTTTAATATACAGGTTTAACAGACTATTTTATCATAACAGAAAATTTTTAATGGAATATTAAACCTTAGAATTTTATCTAATGGAAAAAATTCTACAAAATATCATAATTCCTCCATAAAATTAATCTTCTTGGTCACTTTAGCAGGTTAAAATTTCTTAAAACTAAGTGAGTGGTCAATATACACATTAGACATGTGGTCACTATAAGGAACAAAAATAGCATTACATCCTATGAGAAACAAACCAGTTTTTGAAATTTGGTCTGTTTAGCCAGATGGTCACTGTATCATGGTGATCATTTTAACAGGTTTCACTGTAATTATTTTTTAATAAATTAAAAATGGTTAATATCTCTCAATTAAAATGGCTGCCATTTCTTCCTTTGCATTTTTTATGTATAACTGCAAAAATTATCATAATTTTCACAAAATTTGAAAGTATTAATGATTTTTTCTCTTAATTTTCACGAAAAACAGTGGTATAGTTTCATAATGTCTAAAAGAATGCGAAAAATGCGACGCGATGCAACAATATTGTCAATGTTTTTAGCGATGTCACAACATAGTTTCGTGAGCAATCTACTTGATTTTCTCTTTACCTTTTTAACTTCCGACTTCTCGATTTTAAAGAGAAAGATTTAATTAGAATAAAGAACACGATTCACGCAAGCGTAAATTAATAATAAAGTTTTGACGAAGCTGCAAAACTAATTGAAAGCTTTGATTCTTTCACATTGGTCTCATTAGACTAATTATAAATCCAAGAATAATTATTCGGAGAAAATAATCCTTTTTTTTAAAAAAAAAAAAAAATAAGTTTCTCGAATTATTTTTAGATTTCTTCTCGTGATCGAGGTGCAAAATTCTCCTTTTTAAAAAAAGTAATCGATATTCAGTACCTCTCTTGACCTCCTTAAATTTTTGAGTAGAGCGTTAAGTAACACTCGAAAAAAAAAAAAAAGATTTTTGACACCAAAAAAGCCACAACTAATTCCCATTTTCAATCTTCAAAAGCGAAATAATGAGACAGTACTGCCTGTCGATCGAAGTTCCGCTGTAGTAGTGGAGTGCTATGTTAGCAATTCTGCCATTTCTCTAACTCTTGTCTCTGTAATTTACACCGCATAGTGGTACTGTACCAAAGTCAATAGACTAACTGTCCGTTGTGGGTCATTGACCGCTTTTCTGATAATTTCTTTGGAGACGACATGACTTCTGCTACTGAACAGATACGTAAAGAAAAATGCAGAAACAATCAGCAAAACAAGAGGTAATGCTCTTCATCGACGTATATTAATTATTTAAACGCATTAACGAGCATTAAATAAATTATACACTACTGAGATTTCTGTTTACATTCTGCTTGCATTATTGATGTAATGTTGTCACAATTAAATGGACAGTTTCTGAATTTAAAATAAATTTTATCCTCACGAGTTTCTTAATTTATAAACCTGTGTATTACCAATATATATAATTCATTGAGTTTAATATTGAATCGCTTATTAAAACTGTGATAATTCAACATGGAAATCGGTCCATCTTCATCATTTAAATGGGCCACATGCGACCTATGATACGCATTGCGCACTACTGATTTAGAATATTATAAAATAGGGAATATAAGTGAAAAGATTGCAAATATAAAAGTACATATATCAAATAACTTTATTAATTAATTAACTACACGTTTGCATTCATCTTTCTACAAAAAAATTTCTTTAAAATTTAAAAAATTCACCATTTTTTTTAAAAGAAATCTGAACTGTCTTATGTTATTAATTATAAAAAAAAATTTCTCCTGCCAGATGCTATTGCAGATAATTAACAAAATAACAAACGATCAAAATAGATGATTATTATTAAAACTATTAAAATTGATGTAGATTAAGAAAATTTTTACAAAACATTAACATCTTCCATTAAAAAGAAGAAAAAGAAGAAGAATGAAAAAAAAAAAAAACTGTAATTTGAAGATCGTTAATAGCTCCTATAATTGATTCTTTCTTATCTTTACTTTTACTTCATCACAGGAAGGAAATAATTATGTTAGAATAATCTATAAAATACAGTCAATGAAAAGAGAATTTAAATTTTAATTAATAAGCAATATATCAAGAAGGAATGACGATGATAAAAAAATTTTTATGTCGAAAAATTAACATTTTTTTCTGCTAGTTTAGTTGAATATGCAAAAAAATGTGTAACTTTATCAATATTTTACGTATTTATGAATCTGTAACGATGTAAATTTTGTTAACGAATGTTAAAAGTATAGGCATTATAATCCCTGATTATAATGCATACATTTAGCATTCGTTATTGTTTAAAAAAGTTAGCAAAGAAAATATTTACTATGTTTAACTAATCGATCTTGTTAGCTAACAAGTTAATTAAGATCGATGAATCGATTACGTGGCCTTTTCCGTTATTCGATTTTACATCTTTCCGAAAATTCAAAATTATCAAATTTGGATGATTAATATGTCAGCATTAATGAACCAATTTCGATCTTTCACACCAAATTTGATCATATAGTAGATGCCATTGTTATAATTTCATTCAAATTGAATAATATCAGTTTATCCCAAAATTTATATGCATATACATGTTCAAACATGTCTCAACTTGTCTAAGCATGAATTTTTACATTTCACAACGTCTGAAAGTGTTATTGATTCAAATAGATTATACATACTTGATTAAATTAACAAGTGATTTGTCTTTTATATCCTTTCAAAAACAACATATTTTCTGATATTTTCATGAGATATTGTTTTGACAGACAGACATACAGTCAGATACGATCATTTAGCAAGTTTTGACCCACAAAGAAACCCAATAATTTATATAAATTTCATTCAAATCGAATAATATTTACTCGAATTACATTGCAGAGGGACTGACAAACCTATTGCATTTTTTGAACGAAAGGAGTCAAAAATTTGATTTAATTATGCTCATCTAACTTAATTAAATCTAATCATAATATTAAAATTAAAATCTATAAAATTACTTTAGGTAGAAAAGGTTAAAATTGAAATCGGCCAATTATTATCCACACGAATCTAAACCGTGTCGTCGGACATAATTTATAAAAATTATAAAAGTATAATACATTACAGTATAATAACAATATTAAAATCGGCCGAAAGTTTAAATTACGAGTCTAATACTAGGAGGCCAGACTGTAATTTTCCTAAGCTGTACAAAAATATAATACATTATATAAACAATATTAAACAAACGATTTATCTTACTTATTTGGCTTATTGTTTGCTTTTATTTAATATCTAAAGTAAGAAGTTTTACATTATACATTTTTTGAATATTCTTTTATTACAGATTATGTTTGGAAATTTTTCTGATGAAGAATATAAACTTACTCAAGCTGAAAAACAGTTAACTTCTGTTTTAGATGGTACAGAAATCTCAGGACATACATTTCTTAAAAAAGAACTTCAAGAATTAGTAGAATTGTGGAAAGAAACACAAAAGAAAACAAAAGATACTATTGATAACTTAGAAATTATGCTAAAACAATGGCAAGAATATGAAGAAAGAATAGAAGAGATTCAGTTGTGGATGAAAGAATCAGAAAATTCTTTACAAATTATTCCTCTTCAAACATCTATCTCAGAAAAACGAGAACAACTTGAAAAACTAAAGGTAGCACATACTAATAAAATCAAATAACTAAATAATTATTCTTTTCTAAGAAAATTTTTTGTCATCAGTTATATTTAATTTATAGTTTTATCAGTTATATCAATTACAGATTTTAATTTAATCACAAAGAAATATTTACTGAAATCTTATACAGATAGTCCTCAACTTATGATTACCTTGACCTACAGTACAATCAATTTGTATTTACAATGGAAATGTCATTGATAAATTCTGCTATTAGTTAATGCAATTGTCTTGGGTTTGATTCCAGATCCAATGGTCTGATATGTGGAAAGTAGCCTTTTTATATCTGAATTCTTGTAGTTTTGTGTTCTTTATGTTTATTAAAAATAATATATATTTTTATCCTAGTAAAATTTGTGAAAAATCAATAAATTTTTGGCATTCTTGACTTCTGACCATTTCCAATTTACAATGGTGAGGTTTGAAATTTTTGTAACCAAACTCTGTTGTAAGTCAAGGACTATCTGAAATCTTAATAAACCTACTAGGGGAATATATTAACCAAATATTTCAAGCCAAAAATAATCCTAGTAACCAAATTTAGAATTAAACTGTAATTTAATAATTATTTATTAATCAAGATTATGGTGCTACTGTCTGTTAAGTTAATAATTAATTAATTTAAATTTAGGCTAAGATGATACCATCTATTAGTTAATAATTTATCTTTAATTTTTATTATTTTCCTGAAATTAAAAATCAATGCACAAACCCAGAGTCGAACCAAGAACTTTGGGTTACTATCCCAACATTCCCAGTTCCTGATTAGTAATTAAGAAGAAAGCATATTTGGGAATGTTAAATGGAAATATGAAAGCAGATGAATAGAAGAAATGTAAGATTGTGCAAAGATAATGAAAGAGAGTAAAGAGAGGTGGCAAGAGAAAGAGATGTAAAACTATAGAATGATTTTGAAGTGAATAAAAGAATGTTCTGGAAATATATAAGAAATTTTAGAAGGGAACAAAGTATAAGTACAGGAATCCCTTGATTAATGTGGTTAATAAATCCTCGCAATATACCACATATATCAAAACTGCATTAATCAAACTGAAAAACCAATGGAAATAATTATAATGAATTCTGGTAAATATCAAAATTATAAACATGTATTTTTTCCTCTCTCAAAACATATCTATATTGTATTGCATGTAATTTAAATCATTGAGGAATGTGTATAGGTTATTTAAAAATTTATAGTAAGAATTAAAATTTATTTTTCATTAAAAAATTATTTTTACAAAATTGCATAATTTTTGCATTTTTCATTTTAATTTGTGCATAAAATTGCATTTTTCATAAAAAAATAATTGTGCGTCCGTAGATATCGAGTACTGGAGAGGAACTGAAGGCAAGGCTGGCTATATAATATTGTAATGGGTATTATTAGGTAGTTGCCATTCATACTAAATTTATTAATAAATAAAATTATGAACAAATTTAAAATATAACAATCAGATGACAAAAGTTGTAATATTAACAGAATTAAATAAATACATAAATAAATTTATTTCAGTGCTCTAATCATGTAGACTACAATCCCTGAGATTCAGTTGCCAACGCTTCAGAGGGTTTGCAAAAAAAAAAAATCGCATTTGTTGAAGTGCACTAATCAAATTTGGCACTGCATATATTAAGGGATAGTCTCAATTTTTTCTGCACACTAATCAAAACTGCATTATTCAAACCCACACTAATCAAGGGATTCCTGTATGTCTGGTATAAAAGATAAAATATAGTAGAATATTGTGGGATGAATCTAGGATAGTTAATAGATGGAGAGAATATTTCCATGAGCTTTACAAACCTATTGGAGAAAGGGATGAGAGGGATCAGGATGAATATAAAGAATGAATGTGAGTATGATAAGCAAATCAGTGAAAAAAAGATTATGAGTGTAATTGGCAGATTGAAATGTTGTAAGAGTGTTAGCATGGATGAGGGATCACAGCTAAAATGTTGAAGTATGGTGGGAAGTCTTTTATCTGTGTAAGCTATATTGGATGAAAGGTATGGTTCTAAGTGATTGTCTCCATCTACAAGGGGAAGGATAAGAGAGATTAAATGCAAGAATTATAGGGGTATAAATTTCCTAAGTATAGCTAGGAAGATATTTGGTAAGATTGTGATTTAGAGAGTGAAGAGGATGACTGATGAGAGAGTATGCAGTATTATTTCAGGAGTGGAAGAGGATGTATGAACCAGATTTTCTCAACACATATGATTGTGGAAAAGTATCTGTATGTGAAGAAGAAGGTATTTCATGCTTTTGTCAATCTTGAAGGCATATGATAGAGTATAATCTGTGAAAAGTGCTGAAAGAATATGGTATAAATGAAGAGCTGTTTGGGGCAATGAGAACAATATATGCTAACAGTTCTGCAAGTGTGAAAGTAAATGAATGTGTTACAATTGAGGAAGGGATGAGAGAAGGGTGTGTGATTTCTCCATAACTGTTTAATGCATATATGCATTCATATGTAGGAAAACTTCTATGAGTGAGTTGAGTGTGAAGGTCAGTAATGAGAGTGTGAACTGTCTGTTGCATGCTGATAATACTATTCTCTCCTCTGAGAGTGAACAAGGTTTGAGAATGATTGTTGAAAAATTGAATGAAGCAGAGGAAACAGATGAAAATAAATGCAGAGAAGATGAAAGTACTCATTTTTGAGAGGGGTGAAGAATGTACAAGATGTGAGATTGAACTGAATGGGGTGAAACTGGAACAGCATACTTAGGAAGTATGTATACAAATAAACTTCCACTTAAGTAACTAGTATATTTACAAATAAGCCTTATTCAAAGTGGAAAAATTATTTTATTGTAGAAGTACTTTCAACTTCAAGAAATCATCATCAGCTTTACATAAGAACAACTAGAATACAACCTATTATTCTAATTGTTCTTATGTAAAGCTGATGATGACTTCTTGAAGTCGAAACTACTTCTACAATTAAATAATTTTTCCACTTTGAATAAGGCTTATTTGTAAATATATTAGGAAGTATGTTCAAGAGGGAAGGCTGAATTGATGGTATGATTATGAGAAGAGCAAATGCTGGATTAAAAGTTGTTGGTGCATTTGGAGGGAATTTGAGAAATGAGAATCTGTGAAAGAATGCTATGCTAGGATGGCTGTATATCAGATGCTATGCTAATTCCAACATTGATGTCGGGAAGTGAGACCTAGATTGAGGTGAAAGGCATAGAAAGCATTTGAGTGCAGCAAAGATGAGATACTTCAGAGGTATAGCTGGAATGATGAGATATGATTGTGTCTCGAATAATGAAATATGAAAGCAATGTACAGAGTGAAAGGTTGTGAAAAGGAGTGTGGCAGATGCAGTATGCTTTGGGCATGTGGAGTGAATTAGTGAAGAGCAATTAACAAACCAAGTATACATTGGATGTATGGAGAGTAAATGTGCAAGTGAAAGGCTAAGGAAAGAGTGGAGAGAACAAATTATGAGTATTTGAAGAAATATCGGTATCAGAGTAATTATAAAAGGTGGATAGGTATGAAAAGAAAAATGACTGTAGAGGAGGCTGGTATAGTAGAGATAGGAATGTATGGCACCATCTGATTGGTGACATTTGAGTATAAATTTTTTTCTTTTTGTCTTTTATTTCAAAATAGATATAATTTACTTTTACTTGTTAAGATAATTACTAATAAAACAGCCTTCAGCATTTATTTAAGAGAAAAACTATACTTTAATAATAATTATAGATCTTTCGGCTTAATAAAGCCATCTTCAGTATCATCACTAAAATAAAACAAATTAGAACAAATTCTGATTCGTTTTATTTTAAAGTGTTGATACTGAGGATGGCTTTATTAAGCCAAAAGATCTATAATAATTATTAAAGTATAGTTTTTCTCTTAAATAAGTACTGAAGACTGTTTTATTAGTAATTGTCTTTTATTTCTTTCCTTCTTTGAGTACTGCCTGCCCTCTTACAAGAATACAGGTGTGATATTTTTGTTGTTGTTGTTTTTTATTAACATTACATAAATTATTCAAAATATAAGCTGTTACATTCAATGCTTAGATTATATCTTTCAATAATTGAATTGTAAATAGCAGTACATAAGTTTTGCATTCAGTGTTTTATAATTCTCTCTTCATTGTAATTTCTTTATTTTTAGAAAGTATTTTATTTTAATGATAATCACATTAAAAATTCACATATTATTTCATAATTCTTTTATGACAGATCCATATTTTGAGTTTTCTGTTTGTTCAGAATTATTGTGTTTGCAATCAAAAATATGAATGTATTGATCTTATTTGATAAATTTGATATTACCTTATTGCAACAATAACAAATTCCAGAAAATCTATAAAACTAAACAATCAAGCAAGCCACTGCTTTCTGATAGAAATAATTTATATTAATAATTTAATATAATTTGACTTACTCTGTTGTCTATAAATAATTAACTGTGATTAAACTATAATTTGAAATAAAATATTCACCACAGCTGAAATCAAGTCAGGATTGTTGGATACTCAACATCTTACTAGTTAAACTGTAAGATATTGGGGGTATTTATAGGTTATATATTTAATACAACATTATATCAATTAGATTACTATTGTTATGATAAAAGCTTGAAATTTTTACAGGATAGTGAGAGACTAAAGCTGAACAACATATACAATTTTCGTTTTACTAGCTTAATCGGAAGTGAAGTTATGGAGATGGCAAGTATGGCGTATGTTGGTTCGGTTTTTTTTTTTTTAAAAAAAGGGAATCGAATTAATTTTCGTTCATTAATTCATTCCTTCCAAAAGTTCGAGAAAAAAAAAATTACTTTCATTCATCAAGAAAATTTTTGAAAAAATCTCAGGTTTCTGATTTTATGTTTCAATTCTTTTGTTCATTTAGACTTCAATAATTTTCAATTCATTATATTTAATTTTTTTTAAATAAAAAAAGAAGATTTTTCCAAACGATTATCATCGTCTAAATTTATCTTCTCTTTTTCCAGTGCGATGCTAAAAAATTAAAAAAAAAAAGAAGAAGAAGAAGCAGCTAATGGATTTATTTATGTGAGTAAGTTTAATATTCCCCAATTTATCTCTCAAACTAATAAATAAATGGTCCAATGATCAAAGTACTTCCGAAATTAGACAACCTTTAAGCAATTTGTTCAGCATTGAATAATGTAAGCGGACTAATAGAACCTAACGCTAAATATGGATGTAAGGAAGTTCTTTCGTCAATAAGTAAAATTTCTGTTTATTTATATTTACAATATTACCTCACATAATTAAGAACAACTATACTTAATTCTTCGATAAATTATTAAGTCGAAAATCTTCATCTTTGTTATAAATTTAAATTAATTTCCGAAAGCAGAAAAATCGATACGTGGATAAAATATTATAGAAATTATTATTAAAAAATTCTGTAATAAATTCTAAAAAAAAAAAAATAATAATCTAATTTGAATTTTGAGCATAAAATTTTAATGAATACTTTATTATAATAATTGAATTTTAATTTATAATTTGAAACTTAAATTTAGATAATTATTTTTGATAAAACTGAGTTATCGTGCTAATTTTATTCGTATCATATTAAAATATTTGTCTGCTTAATGTATAATTAAATTTCGAGTATTTTTTATAATTTTTTTTTACATAATTCTAAGCCAGGAAAGTAGTATTTAAATGTCATTAAAATATTATTCTATAGTCGAATAACTTAAAAAATATTTTTTTATTTAATGTTTATCTTCCGAAATTCCACATCAAAATTCATCAGGGAAAATTTGCAGGATCTATAATTATTTAATAAATTTATGGAATGCTATGCAACATGAAGATTCTTAAAAGCAATATTATTGAATTATTGAAGAATTTTGAATTATTTAATAAATAATTCAAAATTCCCAATTTTTCTTCTAAACAAAATTAACGAAGTGATAGCTAAAGAATTAATTCTATAAATATCATAATTTATTAATCGTTTAAGTCAATAGGTACATAAATAATTAATTTTGGTAATTGAATGCATTAATAATAAATTTATAAATTATTAAAAAAATGAAGATACGCAGAAAAAAATGAATAAGATAAGAATCAGTAAAGAGAATCCAAGTAAAAAGGAAATCGAGTCATTTGATTTTCGCTTTGATTCAGAAAGAAATTACTTTAAACAAGTATTGCCATATCAAGTCATGAGATAGAACTGATCTCGACTCCAAAGATTCACTTTAGACTATCGAAATCTATTTTCATTGAATCAGTGAATTTTCTAAAAAAAATTGAGAATTTTTGGAAAGACATTAGACTTTTTATCCCATTTTATAAGGAATCAGAGAAATATTAATACTGTCTTCGATATAATATTTTTTATTAATAACTTCATGGCACAAGTTTCTACAGAAATTAGAATTTTAAGTTAAAATTCGATAAAAATTTACTGCCATAAAAAATAAAGGAAAATGGGCTTGTTCAGTTTTATCTGAAAGCCCATAATACATGATATTAATTAAATTTTTATTGATGAACTACTTAATAATATTTTGATCGCCTTATCAATAATTTTTTTATAATTTAAGATTTACAGTATTTTGTATTTTTTTTTTTTTCGTTTTGGAAGGTATTAAGCATAACAACATCATCATTAATCATATAATTTACTTATTCATTTGATAATTTTATCTAAATTTATTTGACGTCTTATTGGGAATGTTCAATTATCTTGTATTTTCGTATGAATTATTCCCTTTTGATGATGATCATGTTAGAATTAGTCATTTATGTAGATCATGAATATTTTAAGGTTAGGTTAGATTAGTGTAGTTAAACCGCTATAAAGTCTACAAGGGATATGGGTGCATAAGAGATATACTTTATCTGGCAGTAGCCACTTGTAGAGCCCATCATAGGCTGGCCAACACTCATGATGAAATCAACCGAAAAGTTGAAGAATGGGATTCAAAGGATCAGGACGAACCCCTTCTGAAAACTGGAAGTTGTGGGATCTGGGTTTGAATCCGGATCCTCTAGTGTGGTAAATCACAGCTTTACCACATGCCCATCTAGCCGACTAATATTTTAAATGATATTTCATGAATATATCTGAAAATTCACAGTTAAGATTTTAATGTACATGATAAATCATAACCTGTTTACGTATAACAATAAAAGTATTTACGATTCTCTGGCTACTATCATTTTTCACAATAATTTTTACTACAATCTCTATTATTGATTATAAATCTTAATGAGTTATATTTAAATATGTCTGTTTACTTCTATATCCATGATTATTTTCACTGAGACTATTTAATTTATTCCTAATTTAATAAATAAGTTGCATTTCTTTAATTAATTTAATTATTATGTTAGTTTAAATGACATTAGTGACATTAGGTTATTATAAATGATGAAACACAGGAAACTACTTATTTTTATAATTAATAAATAATAATTTAGTTTTTCACGAAAATCAATAATTTCTTCCTCTCTATAGATAAAACGCTAAATGAAATCCTGTATTACATTCTGCAGCATTTCCGGAGGAATAGTTTAATTTTATATTTAAAGCAGACTTATGTTCAATACGTAGCGCTTCTTATGAGTACACAAGATATCCATTCATTTTCTTTTTAAGATAGATTTACAAGAAAGAATAAACTGAGAGATCAAGAGATCTTGGTAGCCATCACTGAATCGAGACATTATCCGATTTCAGAACAGTGAATATAACTATTTCACACTTTGCCATATGATATGAGCAATGGCCCATCTTGTGGAATTCAACATTCTTGAGATGCTGTTGTTAAAGATTAAGAACTAGGAACATTTTTGTTATTTCTGTGTAAGACACTGCATTTACAATGACTCTTTCAAATAAAATTCCTTTATATAAGAATATAACTTCATTTTATGAATGACGATATATTCTAATTTTAAAAAATCCTACTTGAAAATGCCACAAGTACTGATTCTGTTTTAGATACTTGTACTTTTATCTTGTTCTAAAAATCGCAGAATCAGCTATAACCACTTCATTTTTTCAAAAATCTATCAACAGCCATCGCTTTGTAGTGTGGATGTTTATGAATTTTTTTGGATTTTTATCAGGTCACTAAGAAAATTTGTTTGTTAATGCATCCATATAAATGGAAATTATGCTCATCATACATAATTAACACGTTTACTAACAAATTATCCAGCTGCATCATAACTATTTGCCTTTGTGTAAAAATTATGTTTTTATTTTATACAAAGGCGAAATAGTTATGATTTTTGTAAGATTTGTAACCATTTCTCCTTTGTGTTTCTTATCTGGATTATACATTATTTGGATTTTGTAGGTATTAAAAGTAAGTCGAGACCAAAAATTGGAATGGCTTCGTCATGACAGAGTCAAAACTTGTGTATACAGTATATTCTTGCGAAGTCACATGGATTTTGAATCAATTTAACTTAGACGATCCAATTTCTTAATATGCATAATTAATTGTATCTTTGTTTCTTCGTTTTCCAACAAAGAAAAATTACTTATTTACACAGACAATAATGGCATTGCACGTAAGAACATATCATAATTAAATTTCCGTCTAAACACTCGTTGAGCATTACTTGCAAAATTTTCTACAGCAAAAGATGTGCTGCTTTATCGTGCAGTGCACCGTGTTCACTAAATCCAAAGTCGTTTAAACCTTCAATAACTAGTTTCCCCATACTCCAGGTATTTGCTCAACATTTCTAACTTGAAAATACTGTAGGTTCTTTGCCAATCTTATATTATTGCATTTTTTTTTTCTACAATTTTGTTGAGATTTACTGAAGTTTTTTACCATTTTGCAAAATTAGTTATGTGATAATATTTCGATTTATTTATTTTTTAAATATAAAAAAAGATTAATGTAATAATTTAAATATTTTAAGTTATTATTAGTTCAATATGCTTAAGTATAGTAGTTTAAGTATTAGTCTAATAGCTTAATAAGCATTTTTGAATTCTGCCATCTCTGAATTAATCCACCGACTTTTTAAATAACATATTAATGTGACTCACATAATTTAATCATCTTTAGTTATTTGTAATGATTCATATAAAATTTTTTATATTAAAATTCTCATTTCTGTAGATTATTTTCTGAAATGATAATATTTCGTTCTTTGGAATACATTAAAAAATTTATAACGGCATCAGTTCCGTTAAATACCCAAAACTGAGAGTGTAATTCACTTTATGAAATTATTTATTTTATTTTCTTCCATTCATATACATGCAAGAGAACTTTTATTCTATAGGGAAAATATTTACATTTATTACAATAACTGGAAAAGTAATCTTACCTCTAGCAAATATTTATAATATTAATAATGTAAATTTATAATATTGTTTTTTTTTTTTTTGAAAAAGACAAAAATATCAAAAAAAAATTTCAAATATAAATCTTGGTAAAACTTATGTAAATATAATTCTAAAATATTTTCAATTTACTCTCTTGATACACATACATCTATATAAAAATTGATTTTTTTACTACATTCTTTCAAAATGTCCATTTGGTGTGATTATTTATATATTTTCGAATCATTTAACAATATATTTTAAAATTTAATATAGTTTTTTCTAGTTTTTGTGACATTAAACTGTTTTATTTCTCTTTAGTCCACAATATCTTTGTTTGTCTACTAAAACCATGGATTTTTTTTTTAAATTTTGATTGATAATCAAATTTAAATACTTCACAATTTATTTAATAATATTTTCTTGTTTAAATTTGTAGATTTGTTCCTTAAGTAGATCTATAGTATTTTTCATAAAAATTATAACAACAACACTACATATGATAACTTGAATGAAATGTATATATATCAATGAAATTGTTCAACTGCTGTATAACTAGGTTATTTTAGGAGTATATTTATGTTCATCATGTTTAACTGTTAACAAAGTTACATCTTAATGTTCCCATATTATGAAGCAGATTTTCTTTAACTGCTGAAGATTTATGTTATAATGAATGAATTTTCATATTGTTAACCTAACAATTATGCGAGTTATAATAAATTTATCATTAAATTAGCACATCAGATTATCTAAACAAGATTAAGATTACTTTGATGTACAGTAAGATCCGTTTAACGCGGGGGATACGTTCCAAAGAAACCAAGCGCTAAACGAAACAGCGTTAAACGAGGTTATCTTAACATATAAATAATGAAATAGGTGAAAAGAGTGAATAAAAAATATATGTACCATTTTTTTTTTGTTTTATTTTGTAGCATGTATTATTACTATTATATTACGTTAATTATACACATTTTTTATTACTAATATCAATTTGTATTCATAAATCATTCATGAAAATCAAAAATATTCAAATAAATAATTTATGTTTGTGATGAGGAAGGATTCATAAATCATTCATGAAAATCAAAAATATTCAAGTAAATAATTTGTCATAAATCATTCATGAAAATCAAAAATATTCAAGTAAATAATTTGTTCATGATGAAGAAGGTTCAAATCATTCATGAAAATCAAAAATATTCGAGTAAATAATTTATGTTTGGATGAGGATGAAAATCAAAAATATTCGAGTAAATAATTTATGTTTGTGATGAGGAAAGCTCTTCCTCATTTTACATTTTTTGTTTTTTCGTTAAGAAGTCATCTAATGTCTTTTGCTTTTCCTCATTTCTTCATCAAGTAATTGTCGATACCGAGACATCACATCTATGACACTTCGTCTTGCCTTTGAACTTCTACAAAAATTTGAATCATTTTGTATAACTGATTCATAATTTCCGTAATAATGGTTAAACTTATTTTGAGAAAATCCGTTGCAAGTTCCTTTTGCTCCTCATCTTCAGAAACTCTTAATCTTGATGATCGATCATAAATATGAACTATGACTGCAGCAAACTTTCGTATATACTACACTACATTGATATCAAACGCACTGGGAGAATGCATAGAAGTATTAAAGCAACAAATTCGTGCTATTTCGGATTTATGTGAATATAACGGTTTTAAATACCGCACCAAAGTGAATCAATAAAAAATATAAAATTTGGAAAAAAACCGCGTTATATTGAAACAGCGTTAAATGAAGCAGCGTTAAGCGGGGTCTTACCGTAAATAACAAAAACTGTGCCGTATTTAAAAACAAAAGAAAAAACAATTGATTAAGATATTTAAAATTTAATTAAACTGAAAAAAGTGAAAAGTGTAAGTTTTATGTTCTTTATAAAATTATTTCATTTACTTCCTTATAAAATTTATTAATCACATTAAAGTTATTAATTTTTTTTTTTTACATTTATATTAAGTGTTCTTTATAAAATTATTTCATTTACTTCCTTATAAAATTTATTAATCACATTAAAGTTGTTAATTTTTTTTACATTTATATTAAATTCGAATAATTTTAATCCAATGAAATTTGAAAGCAAAGTGATTAACTTATCATAAAATCCAATTACTGCATTTTGTGAAAATGTATTTCTATTTTAAAATTAAATAAATTATTTAAAACAATTTTTACACAATCATTATAACATTATATAATAATAATAATAATAATAATAAATCAAGCATTTAAGTGCTATCTTTTTAATAAATAATAACTTTAAAGATTTACATTAAACAGAGTTACTGTAAAAATAAGTTAATTGATAAACAGTTTATGAAACATGTTAACTTTTAAACGAAAAAAATAATGGATAAACCATTGAACTGATTACAGAAAAGGAGATTGCTGATGCTTATTAAAATGATAAAAGCTAAAGAAAAGTGTTCTTTTTTTCCCTCCACAAATGTTTACAGAATAAAAAAAATTCAAAGCACTCTTTCCATACCAATAGAAATTAAAAAGTTTGCTGCAATGGAAAGTCAGAAACAAATTCTTCATTAAATGTCTAATGGAATACTAAAAATAGCTTATGTTTTTATACTAGAAAGTCACCACAGATCAACATTTATTTATTGACTTTTAGTTAGATGAATTTTCTTTTAAAAATCATTTAAAAAAAATATTAACTTGTAGTTCTTACGTATTTTATAATAAACCAATAAAGTATGTCAATATATATGTCAAAAGTAAAGTTCAATTGCTATATTTAAATAATTATTTAATTCTTCTTTCACAGATTAAATTATAAATTTAAATAAATCAATTTATTCATAGAAAAATAAATATAAATAAACAGAATATTAAAAAATTATAATTTAATTGTATGGTTGTATACCAAAATAAAATATTGTAAAAAATAATTTTTTAAACTTCTGAATAAATAAAAATTTAAATAATTAAAATATTATAAATTATAATTAATATAAAAAAATTT
>AYEL01082285.1:0-100526 GCA_000484575.1 Olivierus martensii | reverse complement strand
TATATTAATGAACTGATATAATGAAGTGAAGTAATGACTATTAGGTCTTACAATATGGTAGGTAGCCCGTGAGTTTAATATATGATTTGAAGATAATCACATTGTTATTGAACAAAACTTTTCCAGCCAAAATGTGATTATCTTCTCAAATTTTTCAGAAAAATATAGATTAATGTTTATTTAATTTTTAAATTATAATTCAAATTAAAGCTTGAAGATATTTATAGATGTTTCAGAAATAAAATATCTAAATTTTGTTGTTAAGGAAACAATAATTTAATATTGTAACTAATTTTGCATAAAATTAATTAATCAATTATCACTTATAATGTTGGTTAACCACATAGAGAAGTTTAATCTACAAAAACAAAATTTGGAAAACGTTAAAACGATTTGGACCAAGAATGCTATCTTAGAAAATATGATAGATAAATCCTAGTAAGTTCAGAATTAGTATATTTTTCAATTTTCTAATTACAAGTTTTCCACGAGTTACAAACATCCAAACAACGAACTTTCTTATTTACTAATATGCTATTTCATATTTTAATTTTTAATAATATTCAAATTTATTTTGTGCGCTGAAGAATTTCAAGATTCTAACATTGACAAAACTTATACAGTATCAAAAATCTTCCTGCTATAATTGAAAATTTATATTTAAAGTTCCTAAATCTTTAAATTAATTGAACTCTGATTGATAATATATATCACTATATAGAGCATATACAGTGAGTTTAATACTTCTGGAATCAGCATAAAAATACATTTTCTAACTACAAATAAACAAAAAATATTTATTTGTAGAACAAAAATTTTTATCAGGTAAAATTTTTATTTGTAATCTACTTTTCTGAAAAATTTTCTTTTATTTTTGCTACTTATGACTAAGCTTGTTCAAACCACAAAATGCATGAAAAGACACATAAATTCATCTTGCTTTAAAATCCCTGTTTTGAAAATTTGCATTGCAAGTGTTTATTAAAATATATTCCAACTAGTATTTTAAAATTTCATTTAAATATAAAATTTTTAAATGAAATTTAAAAATTTCTGAATTCGTGTTTGAAATAACTTATAATTTATTCCTTTATATAGATTTATAGTTTTTTTTATATATAAATGAGATTTAATGTATTAAGCCAAACTCCTTTTTTATCACACACAAATTCTTGTCAATAGCTGTTATACAGGATGTTAAGTTAATGTGTTGCATTTGAAAGAGTGGTAGAACATGAAAAACTGAATATCAACTCTGATGGAATTTTTCTATATTCTGAGAAATGGCCATTGAAAGATAGACATAGCATTAAGTGGAACTGCAAAAAAATAACCACTACATATAAGAAAATTCTATGTAAATCAATGGCAAAATATGGCATTTATAAATACCAACCAACATCTCATTTAAGAAAGCTAGATTTACTCAATTAAATTATAGAAAAATAAAGCATATGTTCTATATAAGAATAAAAATAATTTAGAATGACATTTCAGTAGAATTTATATCTATATATAATTTAATTTAGACTATTTTATATATATATATATCGTGGTTTTTGTAAACTTGCAAAAAAAATAAAGAAATACTTTATTTAATTTATATTTTAGTTTCTGTTTTAGAATGTTAATAAAGACAAAGTAAACTTTTCAACTAAAAAAAGTTATAGTATACATTTGGATGATTGCCATGAGAAATTTAGTTGTGTTTAATCTAATATAGTAAAAATTTATTTGTAACTTTTACATGATTTATCTCATTTTCAAATTAATGATATATCTAGTATCAAACACACTGCTATAATTCTCTTTTTCTTTGGTTATCCCTTTAATTTTGAAAACTTTCTTAAAAATTGGCTTAATAATAAAATATAAAAATAAAAATTTTATTATGAACAAAATATATGAATAAATAATGAAAATTTATTTTTACAGTAGCAAAATATTAAGAATTTTCTTAATGAAAAATAAATCTTATTCTGCTAATTTGAGTAATTGTTTATAAATTTTCAAGTTGAAAAATTTTATATTATGAATTATGAATTTAATTACAATCAATTTTTTAATAGAAAATAATTGCATTTTTAATTACTTTTTACAAAATTTACATTTATGTTATGATTAAATTAATTATCTAGAAATAAGTAAAAATGTTAAAATATGCTTACAATGTATTAACAGATGTAAGATAGAGTAAAAGAATTTTTTATTTTTTTTTTTGGTTAATGAAAAATCTCTAAAGTGAAAGAAACAAAAGTACATTTATCAACATTAGAAAACTGTTAAATTAATGATGCTGTTAAATAGATATTTTTTTTCCATTTATATTAATTTACTCTTCAGTCATCGGAATGCATTTTTAAGATTTTTCGACAGAAGTAAAGAAAAATTATATAAAGAAAAATAAGAATAATGCATGAGAAATTAATTTCTTTAGAGAAAATGGTTGAAACCAAGTTATTTTTTCAGTACTACTCTTAAAATAGTCAACAATGTTACATTTGGTATCGTCAAGAAAAGCTTTTATGTGTTAAAAAAATCACCAGAAACATAAGAATACTTAAAATTAAATAATAGTACGTTTTTTTTAAATTTTTGAACCATTTATTGATTAATTATGATAGTAAGATTGCTGAAAAGTATTATTTGCATTAAATCATACACTGTACAAAATATATGCTTCGAATATATTCAATAAATATTAATAATTCCCGACACGTTTTTTTTAAATTTTTGAACCATTTATTGATTAATTATGATAGTAAGATTGCTGAGAAATATTATTTGCATTAAATCATATACTGTAAAAAATATATGCTTCGAATATATTCAATAAATATTAATAATTCCCAACTTCTATCAAGACAAGTAATTATAAACTACAGCATGGAAATTGTTTGCATTTTTGAATTTATACATGAAATATATACAGATATGAATTTATCAAGTAACTTGTTAATAGTAAATACAGAACTGTTCACATTATCAGAATAAATGTTCAAAATTAATATTTTCAAGATTCATTAATTAATTTATATAAACAATTTCAATATTGAACTAGGAATGAAATTATATTTATGATTTAATAATTTATTACTTTTTAAATTTTGAAAAAATTATTGTATTTTATTTTTATATGGTAATAATTTATGGATGGCATGCTATATTGTCATTTTATTATTACTGACAAATGTTTTTACTCTTTCATTAAAAACTGTTTTATTTGCATATTTGCTTACTATTTATAAACAATTGTTTTGTTGAATAGGAATAATTTTATTATTTTTTAAAATATTTTCTAGTCATTTTATATTATTTTTGATAAATTTAATAGTGCTGTTTTGATAATCAAGGTCATGGATAGAAAAGTTGCCTTCCATTCATAAAAATTAGCCGTTATAGAAATAACTTTTTGAGTAATAAGATATATGTAGTAAGAAATAAAAATAAAATGAAATATTTTCAGAAAAGTATAAGTAGGATAAAAAAAGCAACCCAAAATAATAATGAATACAAACGGTGAAGAGTTGGAAAATTTAGTCAAGAGCAAATCTGACCGAGGAACCAAAGAAAACATAAATATGAATCTTTAATACCTTAAATCACCTTCAACGTCTTGGAAAATAAAATGAAATTAAGGAAGGTAGAATTCAGCTATCACCCATAACAATGGTGAGGTTAGATTAGTTTGAATTATGTCGCCGAATCCACAAAGGATATATTTGGCAGATGCCACTACTAGAGCTCATTGTAGGCTGGCCAACGTCCATGATAGGTCAACAGTAAGGATAAAGGATGGAATTTAATAGGCTGCGGATTTCTTCTGAAAAGCTGGAGATGTGAGATCTAGAATTGAACCCAGTGAGAAGATAGTAAGAGAATATTTTAACACGCCACCCCATCGACCTTATAATAATGAGAAGAAAACCGATTAAACCATATTGTCTACAACAAAAAGGAAATTATCCCAGCAATGGCAAAGAAATGGCTGAACCAAATTCTTCAAAAATTGTTCTGAAAATTGACAGATAATTGAAATCTCTATATTATTTTTCCAATATTTTATTATTATTTTAAGTATGAATCATTTCAATACGGATCAAAATTCCATACAATTTTTTGCATTATGTAATTGTTTTTCTTTTACATTTGCATTACGCAGTTAGATAATTCAATTATTTTCTTTTAATTGAAATTATCTTCGATATCACATCAATGCTTCAGTGACAAATACATCTGCTAAATACCTGAAACAAACTAAAATTTCAGGTATTTCGCATCAGGTATGGTCTAGTACCTAATATCGGAATTAATCACGATAGAATCACATTTTAGAAGGCATTTCAGTCAGTTACAATATGCAAATATATTACAAACAATGCTATTGCATCAGAAAATGTTTTCCAGATGATGATTGAATTCTTATTCTGTATGTTATAAAGCCAAGAATGTCACCAATTTCCTTGCAAGAAAGCAGATAAGAATATTGCACTGTCCTACAACTACAGTAGAAACTTGAACCCGTTCAGAAAATTTATGGTTAATTATCAAAAGACTGAAGCATACTACAATACTACCGTGTCTGAATTGATCGAAAAGTTGATTTATATATGGTACAATGATGATGAAGTGAAAACTTCACGTAAAAATTTGCTAGAAACCTGCTGAAGAGAATAAATTTATTAAATATGAATAAGGGCAACCATATGAAATATTAAACTCATTAATAATTTATCTTTTTATAGATGTACAAATGGATAAAAATGTCCTTTATTCTAATAATTTCAACTGTATAAAATATTTTAATAAAGCTCTAAAAAGAATTACAAATCAATACATGTAAATAAAAATAATGAGCTCAGAATTTTGAAAATAAATGTAAGTAAACAACTTATAAACAAATCTTTCTGTTTTTAAACATCATGTTAACGTAAAAATCTTATTTTAAATATTTTTAAAAATTAAAAAATGTATATATATCAAAGTTCACGAAGATTTTTAAAGTAACAAATCCTAAGAACAATACACAGAGTAGCATCTCTGTTTTCTACTTATACTATTAATATAATGCTTTCGGTTTATATAACAGAAAATTTACTCATAAAATAAAATAAAAATCAAATCAATTCATAAAAAAATCCAAGAAGAAAATAAGTTAGAGAACACATTTAAAAATATATTAACGAAAAAAAAAAAAATCAATTCTTTCAAGTAAAAATTTTAATTAAATAAAATTTATTTATTAAATATTTAATTTATTTTTTTTTTTTTTTTAATGATACGGCGACCACCGAGATCTACACTCTTTCCCTACACGACGCTCTTCCGATCTCAAACTAAACCATGCAGAGAGAAAAATAAACAAAAATGAGATATAAATAAAAATAGAAGTTTAAATCCGAAAATAACAATTTGTTATTCACAGTATGTAACATAAATATATAAATATATGGAGTAAGCTTAGGAAAATTTTTAATATTTTGAATATAGCTCTTCAACAGTAGATACATCCTATTGTGTTCAACCATATTATCCATGTTTTACAATAAGACTATAACATAACATGAAGCGTAATGCAATGTCGTATCTTTACTCTGTCCGATTCAGTGACGCTTGACGGAAATATGCACGTCACTGATAAGTAGAAGGTAACGTATCGAATTTTCTCTGGTTATTTCCGATTTGTCAGTCTACAAGTGGAAATTTTCGATAAGGGTTAATCCTCATACGTTTAAAGAGTTATGCTTCCATGATGTAAAGTCACAGATCAGATTGACATTGATGTTACACTCCATTAAATTACAAGACCCGTAGATCAGTAAACATTAGCAAATATTCGTATCGAGGATAGAATTAAAAAAATATATAGGGCCTATATATATTTTTTCCTGCATATTCTTAATAGATAATTTTCTCATAATATTATAGCAAAATATTTAAAATTATAATTTAAACATAAAAAAATTGAAGTAATTATTACGTGTATAACTTTTATGTTGTCCAAGTTGAAATTCTGAAAATAAATTACTTCTGAAGTAACTTGAGAAAAAAATTTGTTAAAAATTTTTTAAATTAATTATATTTCTGAATATATAATTAAAAAGTGGGCAAATTAATTAATTAAATTATAATTAATTAAAACTTAATTATAATAATCATTTTAGCATGTTTTTTTTTTAGTTTTAATCAAAACTGAAATGTTATACACTAGATGGCAATACAGGTAAGTGAGACAACAACCCCTGAGCTGAATTTTATAAAAATAAAAAATACAAAAAAGTTACAAAAACTGCATTAAGTTTGTATGAATAAACTTCCTAAATCTCTATTTCTGTTATGAATTTTATATAATCTTTCATTTTATGTCCATTAAATTACTTATTTTTGTAACAATGTGATCTTCACGTAAAAGATTTGCAACAGAATAAATATATGATCATTTATATATATATATATACAGTATATATATATATATATTTAGTCAAAAAAATATATCAACAATTTTCTATAGCAGTTAGAACACCTGTTGTTATCTGTCTGAGAAAATTGGATATAGAAACGAATGTAAGAGCATCATGACGATCGAAAAATGACGCGATTCCAGATTGACATCTAATGCCAGCTTCATATCCGAGTAACGTCATGTGTTGGTGTCAGCTGCTTCACAAATATTGGTCACCTTACAAGGAATATTGTGTATGGTAATATAAAGTAATGAGTTGTAAGTTAAACCCTTTCACTCACCTTTGAAACCTATAGATGATGCGAACTAATGATGCATAAATTGAAAAAATATATATATTGAATGATAACTTTATCATTAATTATGCAAAAATTGTAATAAAGATCAGATATAGTAATATATTTTTAATAAATGCAAAAAATGAAGTCTTTTCATGTTTTTTTTTTTACATTTTAACATAAATATTTCATTGTTTGATCCGTAGAAATAAATCATGAAAAAATTGCATATTTATTCGTGAATTTATATGATGTAACTTATGTATATAAATAATATGATTTATATTCAATTGTATTCCTGTTTTGTACCATATGTGAATAAAATTACAATGTAAAAGTTAAAGTATGAATAAAAATAAAAGGAAAAAAAATATAACTCTGGAAAATGATGAGTATTGAATGTAATATTTTAAACATTATATAAAACGAATCTAAAATGAGTAAAAATATATCTATAAAGGTGTATAAAATTGTGAAACAATTAAAATAAATGCAATGAATGTCAGAGAATTGAAGCAGAATTACAGATGTGTCACCAAATGAAGATAATCCAATTACTCTTCTGATAAAAACTGAGATTAAGAATTACGTTCCTCAATTAATTAATCTTTTAGATAACATCCTGAATAAAAATCACGTAAAGAAAAAAAAGTAGTTGTGAATATGGAGATATTGATGTCGCGATGACATAGATCCCTAATTAAGCTGACTGCAGATTTAACTGTAAGCTGACTGCAGATTTAACTGTAAGCTGTGCAACGTTGACAGGAGGCTAATCAATAACGTTAAGTGACCCCTTCTGACGTCAGTCACAGCTGTCGGATACAATTTTCAGCTGTCACTCCAGTGTCAATGAATCTCGTCAGATAGCTCTAAATGAGATGTGTCCATTGATATCTAAGCAATTCGGTATTTTCAACTTACTTGTTAGCCTTAAACTAGATTTTAATCCTTTTGTTTATGTTGCAGCTTCTTTTCTTTGGCTTTAGATTTTGAATAATCGATAGAATGTCGGTGTAAATTTACGATAAATATACATGCATCATAAATAAAAATGTCTTTTTAATTCATATTTTTGTAAAATAGAGCAAACAAGCAAAAACTTGCTTAGAAACAAATGAGCTCATTACAGAAATGAATTTATTCGCATGTTTAAATTCTTAATAGCGTAATAAATAGAGATAAAATCTATAATTATTTATGATATTGATAAAATTTAATAGATTATGTAGATGAGAATGCATTGTTTCATGAGGTATGTGGTAGAAATCGTTATAAAATGCTCTCCATTTATAAAATGGCAAATGTTGTTATGTAAATAAAGAAAATTAAAAGAATATTAAGTGCTTCTGCAGGAAATTATGCAGAATCATCATTTAAGGCATTGATAATAGAAGCATCCCCAGAATAAAATTATTATTTTTTTTATATTATCTATATATATTAAGGACTTACTTAACTTAAGTGCTTCTGCAGGAAATTATGCAGAATCATCATTTAAGGCATTGATAATAGAAGCATTCCCAGAATAAAATTATTTTTTTTTTATATTATCTATATATATTAAGGACTTACTTAATTGGAATTCATATTCTCTAAGAGACGTGATTGAAAGCATTACAGATAATTTCTACTGACAAAATTGCACACGAATAAAAGCAAACAAATTTATAAATGACGTGACCAGAAACACTTCATTAAAAATTTTTTCTTTGAATATATTTTAATAAGAAAATGACGTTTTCGAGCTAGATCAGGAAACATTAATCCTAGCAATTTCTATTGGAATTTATTATTATTTTTTATTATACACTTCATTAAAAATTTTTTCTTTGAATATATTTTAATAAGAAAATGACGTTTTCGAGATAGATCAGGAAACATTAATCCTAGCAATTTCTATTGGAATTTATTTATTTTTATTGTTATTTTTAAGAAAATAAATCACGGCTATAAAAATCAGATAAAGTCTACATCAATGGATAAAAGCTACATGTACGAAAAAAAAGAAGAGGAAACTCACTCACACACACTCACAAACTAGAGCTGACCATACAAGAAACAACGGCAGATGATCGATTGCTAATGTCTGGACATTGCACCGGCTGGAGAAGAGCAGAACATACAGCAATCTGTGTTCGGTAAACCCAACATTGTAAACCAGAATGTAGCACGGAACAATCCTTTTAGCCAAACTCTGCATGTTTCTATTGAAATCTTGTAAAAAGAAACATGACAAAGGATACAAGTAATGTATGGCAAGATCTAGGATATTAATCTATTTACTTTCTTTAACCTTTAGCTGCCACAGTATTGATAAAAGCAGGGATTGGTGAAAAGAAAGATGTTTCCTGCTTTTTTCATACTGTTCAAGCACAACCATCATGAGAACTGTAAGCATATAATAGTCCACATATAAATCAACATTCTGGTTTAAGTTGGGAGGAAGAAAACTTTTAAAACATTTATTTAATGTAAAATTTACCGTTACAGTATAACATTTTAATAAATTTAATATTTAAATTTTATTAGACATCAGTTATGAAGTTTCTTTAGCACATATGCTAGCTTTCGAGCCGAAAATTGCCTACTATTTTCTATCAATTCTAGACAATTCTTAAAGGATTCACTTTGCTTCAACCTTTCATTTAAAACTCGTGAAGGTTACAGTCAAAAAAATAGTCACGAAAATTCATTCAATAATAATCCTGCGTGTGCATTCGAGCATAATATTTGATGAGTATATTTATAGAAAATATGGATATCTGAATATATCAAACATAGACTGGTGTAAGTAAGAGATACCGGAGTACATTTATCAGACTGAAGAAAATAGATAGAAAGGAGAAGAATAGCATAAATTACATTAAAAGTTTTATAAAATATATTTTAACTTCTGCGATATTTTATCGAAACTTTAATTTTCCATAAAACTCAACTTTAAACATCAAAAAGGAGGATATGGATGACAAACTTTGACAAATTCTTATTAGTAAATGTCGAAGCGTTTTAAAAAATATAAACTTTTTGTCACAAAAAGAGTTATTTTCTCTTCTACAAAGCTCATTTTCTTAATGATTTTAACAATAAGCAATGGGCGAAAATTTAATATTTCAGATAAAGAATTCTTTTTTTTTTTTTCATAAATTTTATTGATTAGATGAATTCTATCGATTATTTCAAGTTTATTCAGTGGCAATTTAATTCCGAATTATAAAAATTAAATACTTAAAGTTAGAAACAAAAATAATCTTCAATTTTATATCGAAAATTAAACGAAGGTTGATAGATATGTCTTCTTTTTTTTTTTCGTAAAAGAATTCTTCGAATCAAATTGAAACAGAAAGAAAAACAATACAAAATTTCCTTTAAAAATAATAATATATTTTTTTGAAATTTAAACCATTTTTGTATTAGAAAAATATTGATTTTTCTTTTCTTATTTTTAATATTTTACTTTAATAATAAATTTAGATACTGTTACATTCTGAAGTAAAATTCGTTCTTCATCTCTACTCGCTTATTATTGTTTTGTATCTTAATTAAATTTTTAATTAAAATTTTAAATAATTTAATATGTTTTAATTATATTATGTTTGTTTGGATCATCTTCCTTTTAAAATTATAAATCAGTTATCTTGGAAAGTATCGATTTTATCTATAAAAACAGGGATTATTATATGAATATTTACTATTGTTTAATAATGAATATATCTTAATAATAGTTTTATGCGAATTTAAATTATATGAACTACTATCATGAAAGTTTCTTGATTAAATATTTTCGTTATCAAATATGATTAATGTGATTTTATATTTATTGCGTTTAATAAAAGAATCCTTATTGTAATTTACGTTCCGATGCTCGTTGCAAGATATCATTCAGTGCACTTACAATATATTACAACACAGTTTATAATTAAAAGTAAAAGATATATCCCTCTTTACCGTAAGAAGAGCTTAGTGGTTTATGTGGAAATTAACTTTCGATAGTTTCCCAGAGCAATTGGAGAGAAAATTAACTTTACCCTAAGGTCATAAACAGTATCATTGTCTTCTCGAACAAAGCTTAAAGTATCTAAAGATCGAAATCTAAAACATATGTCCCTTTGATTGCACACACAATAAAGCAATATCGAGATTTATCTGAGTGAAAAATGTCAAGCTCATAATACACCTGAAAATGGTAGAGATTCACACAATCTCTCATCACATACAAGATATCTCTACATCAATCTCGGACGGAAGATGCTCCAATCCCTCTTTGCATCACCGAGAAGAAAAGTACAGTAAAAGATTTTAGATCAGCAACAAAGATTATTCCAAACCATTAAGCTTTTAGATTTTTCTTTTTATTAAAAGGAAAATAACCTTTCTTTTTGAATTGCTATAATGCAATAAAGCGAAAACCCTCAGTTTGTTATTCTTTTTTTTATATAAAGTTAGAACCACTGATTGTCTTGGCTTATTCTAAAATAAATAAACTCTGAGAATGTCTTAATTGAAAGAATAAAAGCAGTTCAGAGTAAATTAAAATCTAGCATTTAATGTAATTTTATTATTTTTAAGTTTAGTTATTATGGAAAAGTTGGAAATTTTTCTTTTATTAAAAATATATGTTATATTAATATATTTTTTTGATAAAACATTTTTTAAAAAGAAAATATTTTTCAAAAATTTTTGTCATTCAAGAAATTATTATTGATGAATAATCTAATCTTGAGAGAGAGAATTTTTCCCATAAGATTTACCATATCAAAAATACTATAATATTACCAACTAAAGAACTTAGGTAGACTGCGTTATTTGTTGCTTAATAACCAAAATGAATCATTTCCATCCTTGTAGAAATATGCATAAATATGTTAATACAGTAATGTATTATTGAAATAGACTATCATTGTAGAATTCTTAATTTAAGTTTAAATTGTAAATTTAAATAAATAACTTATATATTAAAATACATAAAATATGATGTGACAATAAATTCCTTTATTTTATGCAACTAGCAGGAAGCTAAGATTCTTCCTGTTAAGATTTTAGTTTCCTGTAAGATATATCTTTACAAATATGTATTATTTTTACATATAAAACAATAAATAATATTTTATATATGTTTGATGCAAAAATTAACAGTTGATTTATTGATATATGTTGCAAATGAAAACAAAAATTTCCTACTAAATGATATGTTGATATACAAGAAAAAGACATTTTTCATAATTTCTTATTTGATGATAAATGGAATTATTATCAAATAAGAAATTATGAAAAATGTTTTTATAATCTATAATGGAATGTTAATAATATCATGTCTAAATGATAATGATTAATATTTCTTTATAAAATATCAAAATACTATAATTTTTATAGTTTAAATAAAATTATTTTTTAAGATTGAACTGTAAATCTAGTATAAATAAATATACTTTTTTAATAGGTTCTGTAAATATACCTGTTAGCAGTGTACATAGTCATCATCTAGTAGAAAAATGGTATGTTGTAGAATATTCTATAAATTAATTATTAAACAGTTTAATATAAAGGCTACATTAGTTAATCCATTTTCAATGAACCAACTGCTGTCATATATGAATATTGCCTATTTACAATTGTATAATCATTTAAAAATACCATACTATAAATACAAATTATTATCATGATAATGATAAAGGACACTAAAACTATTTAATCTACTAAAATTGCATTTATATAGTTAATTTAATAAATACTACAGTATTTAAATTCAAATTATTTTGGTTAATATTTTGCTCGTTATAAAAAATAATAATTAATTAAATTAAAATATGATACTGATATGGCTATGATGAATCAAGATTTTAATAATAAAATAAAATCTCATAATTTAATGCAAAAAATTAACAACAACAGAAAGCATCAAATATATTTGTGGCTAGACATTTACTTTTTATCATCAATTCTATTAATACAACAAAGTTAAAAAGTATGATAATTTTTAACAATTTAAAAACAATTAAAATCATTAAGTTTTTTCTCTCTAATTAAAAATTTTTTATATATTAGGTATCCACTTAATATGGAAAAAGTTTCAAACAACAAAGATAGTCCATCTATTAGAATAAAGTCGCGATTTCAAGTTGTTGATATTCTACCTATTTTATTGTACAAAGATTTTCTTCAGGTAAATTTTTTTCTTTTAATTGGTTGTTTTTGTAAAATTTAAATATTTAATATTTTAATGTTTTATTCTGTTAACAGTATTTGAAGACAGATTATAAAATTTTATGTGAAATGTTAGAACCAGCCATAAGTGTTCGAACCAAAGTAAATCATTAAATTTTTTTTAATAAAACTTTTTAATTACATTTTCATGACATTTATTTTCATTTTAGGAAGATATAGCAACTACATTAATTAATATTATGCAGAAAGAAAATATGGCAAAACAGTTTTTAACTGATGTGATAATGGCAGATGTTAATAAAATTGGTATGTGAATGGGTATTATCTTCATTTTTTTTCAAATATACCAGTATTACAAAAGTATGATTTACCAATTAGAAGATGAAGTTATTTATATAAAATATTTTTAATACATTGCAGACTATCAATATTCCATATTGAATGTTTTTTAATAAATTCATAAATCTTATCAATTCTTTCAAGTCAAATTCTTATGAAAGTCCAAAAATATATGGAAAAGTTGATCTTTTTAAATTATAAAAATTTTTATATCATTATGCTATACAAGTTATTAGCTATATTTGCATATATCCAGTTGTTGATTAAATGGCTTTCTATAATAATATAATTAAAATTTTATAGAAAGATTTGTGTGCCATCTGTTTTGAATAAATTAAGTCATCATCAAATTCTAATGAATTTTGAGCTGCAGTGATTTAAAGTAGATTTTTCAAATTTTTAATAGGATTTTTATTTAGGGATTTTTATTAATCCTTTGATAAATATATGCAATATGCTATCCAAAAAAGCAAAATTTCACTTCTAATATGTCATTATCATCATTCAAATCAATTTTATATTTGCATATTCTAGAGCCTTGCTTTGCATGATTTCATTTTGCATTGCTTTTACTGTTCCACTCTTTGTAAAATATGCCCAATAATCATTTTATTTCATTAAAATTTGGAGTTTCTGCTGTAAAATTTGAAGTTTCAGGTAATATATATATATATAACTGTAATTTATTCAGTTAGCATTAGAAAAAATATCTGATATTTTATTTCTCTATGAAATCTATTATATATCTGATATTAAATACTACAAATAAAATAATTGTTACTTATGTATTAACAAAAAGTAAAAATTGTTTTATACTAGTTTTCCTATATAATGCTTACATAAGCAGAAAGTTGTAAAATATGGATCACAGTATAGTTGAGAGGATGGACAATTTTTATAATAGTTTGTAAAAATAAATATAAGTAATTAGCAGGCAAATGATTTGCTAAATTAAAATACAAACAGAAATAAATTTTTTAAATTTCCTTTTTTTTAGTCATGTTTTGCAATAGAATTTATCATCATCATCTAAAAACTTTATTTGGTTTTAATATATTATTTTAATAGTGAAAATACTAAAATACTATATTCTAAATTAAGTTAAAATAATAATAATAAAAATATGTAATTTTAAAATCTGTATTTAGAATTTTAATAGTTCTCATGGAAAATATTTTCCTGATTTGTGTCATTTCACTTTGCATTTTATTATGAATTTATTATAATCATATTATGATAAGTAATAATTATAATTATTTATTACATTATTATTATTATTATTATCATCATCATCATAATACATTAATTAAAGATTATTTGTTCAGCATTAAAGTGTAAGGTTACTACAGCTTCACACATGAATGGAAATAAATATTTGCTAAAATATAATGAAGTATTAATGATTAAAATTTTATGATGATAATGTATCCATTAATGAAAAAATGAGAATAATAAAAATAAACTCTATAAATGCACTCCAGTTTCAAAAGCAAACAAAATTTATCATATTAAAAAATGAAGTGCCTCAATTTTTTTTTCTTTAAAATTAATAATAAATTGTAACATTCTCGGAAGAATAATTAAATAATATATATATATATATTGTTAGCTTTAAAAATATTCTTTAAAATTCTTTTGGTGACAAAATAAGTCAAACTTGATCTGACAGCAATATAGTTTACGTTTACGATTTAGCGAATTTCTGTCGCCACTTCATGATTTATGAGAAAGAAAATTTTAAAAACATTTATAACATCATTCGTACAAAAAAAGAAACAATGAAAAGTTTATAAAATAAAAATTCCAAATGCTATTGAATAATTCAGAACATGAACATCGTATCTGTTCATGTTTTGAATTATTCAAAAGTTTTAGTGCAATATCTGTATGAGCACAAAGTTTACAGTGAACTTAAGATAGATAAGAAAATTTCCTAAAATTATATTATATATGAAAATTATGAAATTCTTTTCTTAAAAAAAAATAATATAATTTTTCGAGTAAGTTAATCGAATAAGACAATTTTATATTCTTACTCAAATAATTCTTTAAATGTATAAAATTTTAGAAAGTTTTCTGTTATTTCATATAGAAAAGTGGTAGCAAGATAAACAAAACTGCATTCTTTACTTAATATTTTTGCTTATCCTTAGAGAATAAGCTGCCATTACATATAAAGGTTGTGCAAGGTAGCTAAAAGAAATAAAATAAAATTTTACAGCATATCTTTGTGTTTTGCAATAGTTCATAATTAGATTAGATTAGATGCATCTAAAGAAAAGAAAAAAAAAGCAGAATCAGAATGACTGTTATGTTTATAACGATAAACAAAATAAATACTCCAAACTATTTTCGGATCATATTCAAAATATCGTAGTTTCTGTAATATTTGCATTTCTTTCTCTAGTTTATTAACAAGATAAGATTTTTTTAGTTCCAAATCTCCAATTATTGTTGAAACAAATTTTAAAGTTACATTTATTATAATTACGTAGAAAAAATAGAAAATTAATGTTGTAAGACAATGTTCAAAACATAGCATTCAGCATTGAACAGTGGAAGAGGAATTATTAAAAATTTAATTGTATTTTCGTTATAATTTTAAGAGAAAACAATGTAAATAATAAAGAATTATTACAAGTTTTAATATATTTATCTGTTAGATACAACGTTAAAAAGTATTGTTTTTTTTTTAAATTTACTGACTATATAAAGAAATATTTTATTTTTTACGACTTCATTAATTTGTTATTCATTCATGAATCAATCTCAAGTTGATGAGTTTTCTGATTAAAAATCCTTTATGTTTTCTTAAACCAAATAACATCATCATATGATTTATTTTCATCAATTTTTTATAATATTTTTTAAACATCATTTTCTCTAAATTATAGTGTTTAGAATGAAATTATATTTTTATATTATTATTATTCTAGTTATCCATTTCTTTAACAAGAAAAAGTCGTGTTTCTTGAGATGTATTCTAGCAATGACATACTGCTCGTTATGTTTTTCTCCTTTATTATTACCTCTATTTATTTCCTAATTACTCAGAAAAATTTAAATTTTTTTCCTGTATTTACACATGTTGTAACTAAATTAAATTCCCTCTGTAAGAAATAACATTTCTAGTTGTTTATTTTTACAAATTACAATTTTGTTTCTTCAGTATATGTACCGAATAGAAAAAATAAAATAAAATAAAACTACAGAACTAATCAACATTTTAATTTTTCTGTTACCCCTAGGAAATCTTATTAAATAGCAAATTATTTTCTACATTAAATAATAAAGTATTAAGAATGTATTAATTAAATTTTTAAGTATAAATCACATGACGGTAGCTCTCGAACAAATCCAAAATTGGAAGTCATTTGTAACTGTTGCTACAACGGACGACTATTAATATTTTTGGAACTCGCACCTCTATATCACTTGAACGTCTGGAATGTTATAATTTGTTCTACGGATTGACGAATGTTAGCTTATAATAGTTAGTATACGACAGGTGGACCTAATCTTTCTCACACATCTGATCATACAGACTGTACATCACCGCTTTCATTCACCTTCAGATAAATAGATTTCTTCTTCTAGTCAAACCGGGATCCCAACTTCCATAACTCAGGCTACAACGATCTATCACACGCTGTGTGGACCACCGCCCCATATTTGGCCCGAAAAAGGCCACGTGTGTGGCTAGAACCGCCTGACAAATGACACTTATCGTCTAGTGAAGACAGGATCATTTGTCTTGCAGGTATGGAGTAGAGAAGCAACGAAGCATAGGAGACGTTCTTGCTGTCAATAGGAAAAACACGTTTCTTCTAAGTGTCCAATGTTGTAGCTACATGTTGTGTTGTTCCTGATGGAAAATTTTTCTAGCCATTCATCAATGCTGACACAATTTAGATATCATCCATTAAATGTGTTACCTTCTCGTTACGCGTTTGTTATATGCATTAGTTTTGCTTATTGTTGAATGAATAAAAAAAAAAAAAATTAGCTTATTCTTTCGAATAAACATCTTTTCAGATCTGATGAAAGTAATCATCTGATCATTCCCATTTTGTAAGAAATAAATAATATTATATCACTCTAAAATCAATTTATTTTAAATTAGATTTATAGTTATTAAAGAAGCACTCGAAAAAGTACAATTCTACATTAAATTTGAATTTTTTACTCTTTGTTTTGCATTTTATGAGCTTTGAAATACTAGATAAATTTTGCATTTTTTTCTATAAAAGTATAATCACTTTTAGTGTATTACTCAACTGTTTCAAAATTCATTTATTTAATTTTTTGTTTCTAAACCAGATAGCTTATTAATGCTCTGCGATGCAGAAAATGTTACAAACCCACTGCATTAGTTTAATTTACTCAATATGAATCATTCACTTAACGTAATGAATGCGAGGACAATCGAGCACTAGTTATATATATACGAGTATATATACTGGTGTTATGTGATCACTAGTATTACATGAAGTATGTACTATACATAATAGGTACCAGACTATTAAACTTCCGATTAACGTTAATCCTACACGATTCAAACGCTATACAATTACCATTTATATTTTCGAAATTAAAAATTTCCAAAACGTAAAAAAAAATTCCCTGAAACTAATAAAATTGCATCTTTTTTCCCACAATTTTTCGAATAATAAAAAAATGTAAAGTGTTTTTTTTTTAATATAAATTTAATAAAATTTTCATATTCATCATGCACTCAGTTTGATATGACAAACAAGTTCACCTTTACGGTTGATAACAACTAGATAAACACAATCCCATCTTCATTTCATGAACATATAAAGATATAACACAAAACAGATCAATATTTTCAATTCCGCAAGAAAAATTCTTAAGAAAATTAATATAGTTTTAATAATTATTTATATAAAACTGATTCAATACGTTTTTTTTTTTTTTCATTCTTTTGAATTTTTTTTACATTATTTATTAGTGTAATATATATAAAGAGTCTTAATATATCTTTCATATTTGTTATCTTTAATCCACCTGATAAGTTTAATTCACGTTAAAGGTGTATTAAACTTGTAAGCTTACTGATAAAAGAAATAAAAAGCAGAATAAGACAGCAGCTTGGCTATGAACAGACTACAAACAGAGTTTGAACGTTATCTGGAAACTAATTCTATACAAAGTTTACTGTAACCAAGAGCGGAATAAATCCTCTTAAAACAAGAAAAAAATACTATAGAATTTTTACTACTACATAAATAAATCAACTTTAAAAATTTGCACAACTAACGTATGCTGATGATACTGGAAAGAAATTTATGATAATATATGTTTATAATTTAATAGAAAAATTTTTTTTTAAAAATTCATTCGATCCATCGATGCAATCTGCAGACATTGACCTTTGAATGCATCTGTGGTAAAGAGGGAGAGAGAATGACAAGACGACTGAGATGAAGGATAGAG
Source organism: Olivierus martensii (assembly GCA_000484575.1). Lineage (NCBI taxonomy): Eukaryota > Metazoa > Arthropoda > Arachnida > Scorpiones > Buthidae > Olivierus > Olivierus martensii. Next base: position 81,824 of record AYEL01082285.1, on the reverse strand, counting down.
CTTGCACCTTCTTGCAGAATACCATCATCGACTGTCATTTATCATTGCCATCATAATACTATATATATGTGATAAGATAAAACCAAAACTTTCTAAACTTGTAGCTGTAAATATAGGGTCGGAAGTGTAATCAACAAAATCTTGTTTTTGACACTCTTATATATAAATATATAGCAAAATATTTTCACACTTGATAGAAATTTTTTTCTTATCTTCTTCTTTTTTATTATATGAGATGTGTTTTGGTGTAAAGTTACTTATTTATGATAAAATATTTTCGTTTGGATCTTCGATTTTTTTATTTCTTTGACATTTCAATTTTTCTTTCTACTTAACAAATGAAAAGTTTCGCGTAGCTATCTATAACATTAACGTTGTTAAATTGCCTAAGTCGGTTTTTTAAGAAATGAAGTAACAATCTTCATATTCAGCTTATTCTTTCGGTACAAAAAATAAATCACTCGAGAATAAGAAAAAAAAAAAAAGAAGAAACGTTTGCAATTGAACTGATAGAGCTTATTTTATTTGGAAAGTCGTTTCTTTCCTTCACATCATCGTAGATTCTCGACTTCCAGTTCAAACACATTCTAAAAGAATTATTGAATCTACATCAATTCCTGGATGATATTAATGTTATGGAATTACTTCCATTCAACCATAAAAAATAGAATTATGGGTTAGTTCAATTCAAACGGCTAAACAAAAAATATACTGTATGATTTATTTTTACGGAAGGAAAAAAATACAATATATATATATATATATAAAGGAAAGAGAAAAATTCCGAAGAGTTAGAATTACGAAAAAAGTTCCATTAAAGTGAGTGGAAAAAAAGATAAAATTATTGGGTTCAGAAGGACAGGTGAAATTCTGTTCCCTCGAGACGAAATCAAGAAGGTACTGAGTTCGACAACACCCTGCACCTGGGAACAAGGACAGTAAACTGCTAAGCTGAATGTCGGCAACTCGCCATAAATCAAGAAATCTTTTTCATTTCGGTTCCATCCACACAAAGAAGTCTGTCTGAAAGGAGGAAACGTAAAGAGAAAAGAGGTGATTGGTTGACCAATACTGTCGCCAAGCAAAGACAGACAGCACAGTGTCGACATGATATACAGCACAGGAGAGCCGTGATCGATGCCTCACTTAACGAAACCTTACACTTGAAATATTTTCTGTTCTCTAAATAAACTGTAGCTAATGCACTATTAAGAAGGATAATAAGACTCATATTTTATTGTTGGTGATTTTATATTTAAATGAAACACAAAACCCAGATAAATATATAATGATCAAATTAATTTTCATTTAAATATTCTCTTCGTATTAAATATCTCTAACAATACGTTGATCAATTTTTTTTTCTGTTTATCAAAGCGAAATTTTAATGATTTTTTTCATCTAAAGGAATATATTGTAGGTTATTGATTTTTATCTGCAAACGTATTCGTGATATGCTATATTTAGATGATACAACTAACATCAAGAGGACATTTTGATTTTTTTATTTTAATTGTCGCGAGAATTTAAACTACTCCAAAATTAATGCTATAGATATTATAAATATCATTTAATCAATTAAATATAAAGAAAATTCAAATTTTATAATTAATATTAATAAAAAAATATCATAAAATTTAATATATTGTTGAATTTTTTAATGTTTTTTATTTATAATTGGATTTTTTTTTATTTTAAATATATTTTTTACTTTATTGAATTACATATTGTATCAATTTTTTTTTGTCCAATTTACTTTTATTTCTTTTCGTTCGCTTTTTATGTTCACGTTTTTTTTTCTTCTCATTCAATTCCTCATAAGTTGCAGTAATTCATAGAATTCAAGTTTTCTCACGTTCTTCTTTATTTACATTAAAATTTTTTTTCATTTACTTTTTTTAGTTATTTATATTAATCTAAAATAAATTTAGAACACTCGAAAATTTTTCAGAAACTTTTTTTTTTGAAGCATTTCAGTTCGCATCACTGGTCGAAAGAGATTAAAAAACGAATTCGAATTTTTATATTTAAAAGTTATTTGTGCTGCATCACATTAAATTAAATTATTAAATTTAATCTTATAAATTGCATTTCTCAGTAATGTAACTGTAAAATAATATTATAACTGTTTCCAGGGAAGGAAATTTATCATTTGGAAGAACTAACGTATTTGATTCCATTAACAAGAATGATGGACAAACTGTTGAAAACATTGAAACAGATGGAAGAGAAGATGAACGACGAATGTAGGAACTTGGTTGATCAGTCCAGTAGATCGATGGCCAGTATAAAAATATGACTGACCTATCCAAGGCCGGAGAGAAATTACAAAGAAAAAGTTGGAAAATCAATCGCAGGATGACAGAAAGATGGAAAGAATTCAAATGCTTAATTTCGACTCTACGCTTAACTATTTTCTTATCATTATCGTGTTATATATATCGATCATTTGATCTCCAATCTATTTTGATTGTGTCCGAGATACAATTTGAAATTATCTCATCAATCAACGATTGAAGCAATGGAGAATAGGAATTTTCCATTGGGAAATCCTTCTTCCAAGATCCTGAATATCCATTCAAGAAGACAAATGGCAAGACTATGATACTCTAGTTAAAGCAAGTTAGTTAAGTGATATCGAGGGATTTCATTGTCTGGCTTTACTTACTGTATCAGCTTCATTCAGAAATATCATAATATACATCTCGATGAACGTATTAAGCCATGAATTTTAAAATTATCTATGAATAATTGGAATTTAACATAATAGAGTCTTCTTGAAAGTATTCCTTAATTTAAACAGTTAAAATTTTATAAATTAATCGTACAGTTCATTTAATTTCTCTATTTTCTGATCATCTATCGTGAGATTATCTTATAATCTCACGATTATCTTTATAATCGTAGATGACCAGAAAATAATCCACTAATTGATAATTATTAAAAGCAGTTAACAATATTTGTTTATAATAAACTTTATCTAATTTTCATTTTCTTTAATAAAATTTATAAAATTTTTCAGTACAAAATTTATTAAATTTTCTACTCCTTTGAGAAAATTCTATTATATATATTTTTTTTTCTTTTTTTTTTTTAACTCACTAACCTCACTAGTTTCATAACACAAAGAAAATAAAACAGAAATTGTTAAAATTGAATCCAAAAATATTATCGAAAGATAGAAACATTTCGAATGATTGTAGAGGAGAAAAAAGTTTATATAATTGAAAAATTCAAAAGTATGCTTTCAAATGACGAGAAAACTCATAATAATGACTTTATACATATAAATTATTTTGTTTTGTTTAAAATATATGATACGAAACAATGAAGTTTTCAGAAAACAAATTTTTTAAATTGTTTACTTGTTTTAAAAATAAATTTTTAGACATATAGATATTTATTTTAGTCTATAAATATATTTTAAAAAATACTCTTCGAATAAATTAGATTATGACCGACTTTCTGTAACTCATTTCTCATGTAGATAAATATGGTCACTACTTATTTATTCATGCATAATATAACGTTAAGAAAAATATCGAATGGATGTAAAAGGAGAAACATATTATAGTGGCTCAAAGTAATGATCAATAAATTTATCTCTTTCTAATTCTAACATGTTCAATGTACAGTAATGGCTTGGAAACAGACAAAAATGCAAACAAGTTTTATCAGAAGATTGTTTATCAAACATGACCACACGATTTTAATGTTAAAGTGATCCAAAGAAATGAGAAACAAATTTATATCTCTTCTATATTCTAATGTGTTCAATAGATTGTTCAATGTAACAGTTTATAAGCAGCAAAAAATACAGATTTTCATAAGAACTGATTAAAAATTTAATTAGGTGATTGTTTATCAAATCTCTGATTTTGAATGTTTTTTTAATTGACATTATTGTTATTTGCAATTAACTGGGGAGTCATTTGTCATCCTTAAAATTATTATTTTCTTTTGTAATAAATTCTACTTTTACAAAAAAAAAAAAAATTGATTTTGAATGTTTTTTTAATTGACATTATTGTTATTTACAATTAACTGGGGGAGTCATTTGTCATCCTTAAAATTATTATTTTTTTTTGTAATAAATTCTACTTTTACAAAAATAAAAAAAAAAGACTTTCAAATCGTTAACGATGCAATCATTAATGCTGAAACAATGGCACGATTCGTAATAATCTATAAATAATAAATGATATTTTTTAAATGGAACGTCTGGAAGTCTATCTTTCTTTGTGATTATGGAAAAAAAAAGGAATTTTTTAGCATGTAAAACATATTTTAAAATTTTATAATTCCACATCTAATAAATTATCAAAAGCAAAAATCCTTTCCAAGTCTTAATTTTTAAATAATTATAACTATTGTTATAATTATTTTCGATTTATGGAAGAAAAATAATTACATTGCATAGTTTTAAAATATAAAAAAAAAAAATAAATTATTATTCAATATTCAATATATATATATATACATAAATAATAAAAATATTTTAAATATTTATAACAGACTTAGTTGCAAAGAGAAGTTGCTTCAAAACTAGGAGTCGTATTTCTTATTTTAAGATGTGAAGAACTGTGTAGTAAAAATTTATTTAGGCGAGAATTCGTATGACTTTATATATATACAGTATATGTATGTGTGGAAGACATTTTATAAAAATTCAGAAAAAATAAATTTTAAGTTTAAATGTCACCGCAGGCAAATCATATTTCCATTCATCACTAGTTTTAAACTGAAAGACAATTTTCATTTCATTTTCGAGGAGAACTAATAAAACGCTCTGAACTGTCTTCATTGGAACAGATTTGAATAATTATAGCACAAAGTGACAAGTGACAGCTGTCATTGTGGCTCCACCTTCCGGCAATTTCTGTCACACAGAGACCACCATTGTGTCAAAGACTAAAATGTCAGCTTTTCTTTATGTCACGAATTTTAGTGATTGGACAGAAAAGTCTTTTTTTTATATATATATATATTTACTTTACGTTTGACACTTTACTTTCAATCCTTAAATAGCATTCATTGCCTGAAGACTTTATACAATATATATATATATATATATATAGGTGTATTTATCAACATAATTTTTTTTTAATATTTTAAAAAATTATCTCTTAGAATGACTTTACGTTAAGATAACTCACTTAACGTAAAATTGAATTTTGGAAGAAAAAATTATCATTTGAATGGTTTTTTTTTTAATGAATGTGTGAAATTTTATTGTATTAGTGATATAAAAATAATAATAAATTTAATAATGATAAATTTAATCTTGTAAATTTGTTAGAGAGATATAAAAAAACCGTTTGGATCATAAAAGTTTGTATTTTTTTGAAAATTTGCCAAATTCCGCATATTTTCTTACTAGAATGGAAACTCCTGTGAGTTATATTTGAGGAAATGCGATTGAATAGTCATAAACATTGATCAAAGTCTACAAGATTTACGATTTAAAAGAAAAAAAAATTTATCCTTTCGAGTAACGGACTGTAAACAGGTGAAGGAAGAAGAAGAAGAGACAAACCCCATACTTGCAGTGACTGACGCGAGTTGTTGCATTAAGTAAGACTTTAACGTTTACTATGCAGCTGTGGTTGATTTAGTCAACTAACCACAAATTCAAGCAAAAGATCTAAGTAAACGTTGCTTCCAAACATTGACAAAGACACCACGGGTGAACATAAATAAAGAGAGGTGTCGTGGAAATGAGTGGTTGGGCGTCAACGCCAGCTGTGGTTGAACGTCGTGGAGTTAAGAGAAGTGCCCTTTGACCGCAATAAAGCCGTTCCTACTCTCTTAATCAAAAATATAAAAAAATAAAAATAAAATTTCCACAGTATCTACATACTTCACTCCAGAATTAGATAAAAATGAAAACATCACGGGTGACATCGTAATAATTCACGTCTTTGATCTTACCGTATGAATGAAGTTAATAAAATTCTTTCACACTATACAAACTACATTATTTGTTTGTGAAGTGCTTTAAAATGCAAATTAGTTCGCTAACTGGATAATGTTGTTTACTCTACATAAAGGAAAAATATCTGGAGTTTGATGTTTCCGAGACAATAATTAGAAAATCTCACGTAATAATCGAATTAATAAAATCATAACTTTACAAATTTTACGCGATACCGTGGAATTTTATCGCGTTCTCTTCGGTATTTATATTTTAATCGAAAAATGAATCGTAATCGATTTTTTTTTTTTTTTAAATCGAGTTTGCATTCAACAGAAGAACGAATATTGCATAACGCGAGTTATTCTTCATTTTTGCGAAGTTTGGCAAATTTCGCGAAAATTCGACCATTCGCAATTCATTAATTCTCTTAAATGGCGTCATAATTGATTAATTAATAAACATTACGAAAATGAATATTTTTAATTCGCCCATCGATTTTATATCCGTTTAATTAATGAATTAATTAATCGATTAATTCCGACTGATTACGTAATCGATTCGAAGACTTCAGAAATTAACCTAATTTCGGGGAAATTGTTTAATGATTAAAGTGTTTAAATCAACATTTAATTAATAATAGTTACAGTATTTAAACCGAAATAATTAATTTTGGAAACGATAACTATTATTAAGGAAAAAAAAAAAACAATGAAAGATATTAGGAAAAAAAGGGATAAAAATATTATAATAATCAATACTTTAAAAGAAAAACAAACAAAAAAAAAATATCTGACAAGTTTAGGAATGATATTGCCGGATGATTTATTGTCGAGTTTTAGATTTCTTCAAATGAATGTCCTTATAGTCGAGAGATGACAACAGAATTCAATCTGGAAATCCAACACTCCGAAAGTGAACAACTCTTAAAAGGAGGAGGATGTATAACGAACAGGTCTCCGTCAATTCAATTTCCTATCCGTTGCTTAGCAACCGAAGATATTACACAAATACCAGATGCCAAATCAGCTCTGTTTAATTGGCTAAGTCGGCCGAACCAAGTTTTGACTGCTTCGCATACTTTTCTAACTCTGTCAAGGTGTAATGTCTTTACTACCGAGAGCCTGTTTAAATTTACACCTGATCTAATTATGAATACGGAGACGAAAAGCATGACGGAAATTCAGATGACTTTTTTTTTACATCTCTTCGATATTTTCTTTGTGATAAACGGTTTTAAAATTGGATTAATCCGTGTTCCGAAATATTGATAGGTTTTTTATCGAGTTTGGTGATGAATGCTGTATTTAAAGTGTTTTTATTTGAGAAACATTTTCTGATAAGTAAAATTAATGTTGAATTTCGTATATAAACTGCTTAAAATAAATTATCATATTTAAGATATGTAACATGAGATGTATTTCTTATTCAGAAACTTCTTACTTTCTCTTGCATTTCTATAAAAAATAATTACATAAATTTTATATCAGTTTTTTTTAAGTCTCAATTGTAGATGTCAGAGAGAAGATGAAACTCTTCTTCACATTTTGTGTTGATGTGTGATCCTTTCAGAGCTAAGATATGATCTTCTAAGGTTGCATATTCCTGCACCAGAAGATCTTTTTACAGTCCCATTGAAGAAGATATTGTCTTTCATGATTAAGACGGGACTTCTTATGGGATGATCTTGTTAGGAGGTGCACAACAGATCACTGGTTAGTAGCAGTACTGTTTAATGACTCCTCCTTTCCTACAATAAATCAATATATCAGTTTTAAGTTTATAATATGCTGCAATATTGACGCCTATGTCGGTATTATATCTTTAATAATATAGCATTATATAGTACTATATGCAAACAAGCTATTAAAAATTTTTATAATTTTAATGCGTGATATTTTCTGCTTACTATTTCGATAATATTCTCCAAATTTTCCCATAAAGTTCTTGCATTCTATACAATTTTTCCTGTTGCATCACCTGATGTTTAAAGATACTTCTGTGGCAAGACATGATAATTTTTCGGAAAAGTACGATTTTTCAGTTTTGTTTGCATAGAATATATTTCAGGATAAATATATATTTTCCAGTAGAGGAAACATGTAATAAGTTAAGAAACTTAAGATACAAAGCCGTACAAGAAACAAAAACTAAGGAAACAAAGCTATATAGGAAACATGCAATATGGTAGTAAAGCTAGGATACAATGTCATGTAGGAAACAAAGCTATATAAAAACATGCAATCTACTAAGAAAGCTAAATAGGAAACAAAAGTTATAGGAAATAAAGACATTTCCTCTTGTTTTGATAGCAATAATATGAGGCAATTTTCGTTAAAAATTAAAAAACTGAACGGTGCAGTAATATATTTCATCATATTTCTTTAAAAAGTTTAATTAAAGAACTTAAAATTTAACTATATAAGAAGCAAATCTATACAGTAACGGTGCAGTAATATATTTCATCATATTTCTTTAAAAAGTTTAATTAAAGAACTTAAAAATTAAATATATAAGAAGCAAATCTATATAGAAACATATATAATCTGCTAACAAATCTATATAGAGGAAACAAAAGCTATAGGAAATGAAGAAACATGCATTTTCTTTACTCAAATAATCTCCGAATCAGCAGAATCAATTGATAAGAATTTTAATCATTCTAAATATCTGATTGTTTCAGTATATAAGAATCTATACTTTGTCATTCTAACTACAAAAAGTTATTTTTCTTAATGAACAAACAACGTCGAAACTCTTAAAAAATATCTGTTGATTATTGCATAATTATCAAAAATTAATATCAAAAAACAAATATCATTCGAAAACTTCACAAAATAATAAAATTTAAATGATAAAGAATCTTTATTACAAAATCAAAATTTACAATTCAAATATGTGTCAATTATAATAAAGTAAAATTTAAAATAATAATTATTATTTCCATTTCCTCAGAATTGTTATTATTTCTTTACAAATTCGATAGAATAATAAATTAATTTTGAGATTACAGTAAAAGAACTAAAGTATTAATAAACGTGTAAGTAAATTACATTATAATAATGTTAAAATTCTACTACATTAATAAGATTAATTAGCATAAGCTCATTCTAAAATAAATGATTTAAATGTTAATAAGCTTAAAAGATATATTAATGCTATTACAGGTTTAAATTTAATGCAGGAAACAAACTACATAGGTGTAAAATAATTGATTAGATGTAAAAGCATAGGATAATTAGTGGAAACTTTTAATACGAGAGATAAATTATCGTGTTGTTGTTGTTGTATTTTTTTATTCGCAAATTAACATTAAAATATGAAAAAATATTTATATCATTAATGTTTTCAATTTAATGTTATTTACGTTTCGTATGCCTTTAATAATATATTGCATTGTTTCGTCTTGATAGCAGTTAACTGCTGCAAATAAACGGCAAATAACTGCTGTTAACTTCATAATTCTACAAAAACATAAGAGATAATTGTGTTTATATATATATATATATAATAAAGTAAAATAGTGAAAAATTACTGCAATAAAATCATAAAAAAAGACATTAAAAACTTTACTGTTAAAACTAACTAAAATGGTATTAATACTACAATAAGCAGTTCCTTTCAGAGAAAATGCGAGGCCCGAGACAACTAAAATTTTTGAAGCCTTTCAAAATTTGAAATAAAACTGTGGACAAGAAAATAAAAAATAATGATATTTGATATTTATTCAATTACAACGTTTATTTATTTCAACAGGAGCTTACTTATATTTAAAATGACAAATATAAAGTGGTAAAATGCCTCTAAAATCATGGAAATTGAGGCCCCTAAGATCATGAGGCTCGGGGAAGCTGCCCCTTTTGCCTCCCCTCTGATAGGCACTGTATATACATGTATATTTATAAAAAGCGGGGTAAAACTTTGTTAACAAAATCGAACTATAAAAAACCAAATTAATAATTAAATTTTAGAAAACTTTTTTTAAAATTAATCAAAAGAAGAAAATGCATTTATCAGAAACAAAAAAAAAAGAAAAAGAAAAAGAAGTAAATGTTATTTTGGCACGAATCGATTCTAGCGATATATATAAATAAATTTTACGATTCTTTTTGAAAATCGCCGAAAGTTTGTGTCTTTTTCAGTAAAACTTAAAATTTTGAAAATGGTAACTGAAGACATATTTTGACCTTTATACTGTAAAACTTTTGCTTGGTGAAATATGACGACATCCAAACCTTAATTTAATAGTGCAGTTCCTGATGTCTGTAGCTGCTTACAGAATCTTGAACACGAAATCATTAGAGAAGGGAACCGAAACACATTATTTTTTCTTCAGTATTCCCCTACTTGATATTCAGTAAGCGTTTACTGGCATCTTGGTGAACCATCGCTGCTGTTCTAGCTTAATTCTTCAGTTGGGAAAATTGAATCGACGTCTAAACCACGAGTTAACTTGTTTTTTCCCTTTTTTTTTTTTTAAAGAACGGTTACGAGAGGTGAAGCATAAAAATGCATGCAACAAAAGTAATTACTATATTTCTATGTTAACTTGAACAGAATTAAAATAATTATCCTTGCAATATTAATTACAATAGTGGTATTCATTGATTTAATCTGTTAAAACTGACAAGAATGATTTCTGAAAACATTTAAGTAAAGTTCTGTTTGCAGTTTATACGAATGACACTCAAAATCGAATAAAATGCGAAATCCTTTACATTTAACCTTTTTTTTTTAAAGAACGGTTACGAGAGGTGAAGCATAAAAATGCATGCAACAAAAGTAATTACTATATTTCTATGTTAACTTGAACAGAATTAAAATAATTATCCTTGCAATATTAATTACAATAGTGGTATTCATTGATTTAATCTGTTAAAACTGACAAGAATGATTTCTGAAAACATTTAAGTAAAGTTCTGTTTGCATTTTATACAAATGACACTCAAACTCGAATAAAATGCGAAATCTTTTACATTTAACAAACGATGATAAGCAAATGAAATAATCTGCAATTCATCAAACATCATTACTTTTAAATCCGGTGTCAAATAGCTTAGATTATAACTTTAATACAGTTATTCTCGAAGGAATCATTTATCACTAAATGTTACTTTTGGCAATTGCCAAAAGGGGGTTAACCGATGTCCGTGTCAGATTTGCTTCCAAAAATAAGCAATCACAACTCTTATAATCGTTCCTACTTCTCACAGCTTGTTTACATCCCAATATCTCATTTCCCCCCTTTTACCATACTGAGAAAAGCTAAGATAATTTATTAAGCAGATAGAAGTAAATTTTCATCGCTAAAATTATTTTACACGCTCACGCTCGACTTACTTCCTAAGAAACAAAGAACGGAGGAAGCTATAAATTAAAAATACTTCCTGCCATAAAATGAAACTTTTTTAGTTTAAATTTTTTTATTTTTTAAATCGCCACATTCTTATCAGATTGTCAGGAATCATTTTTAATGAGAGAGGTGGTTGTGCTATCGTCTTTTCTACGTTTTTTTTTTTTTTTTTTTTTTTTTTTTTTTTTTTTTTTTTTTTTTTTTTTTTTTTTTTTACTTTTTTTTTTTTTTTTTTTCCTTCTACTTTCAAACTGATTTTATAAAATTAGAAAAAAAAAAATGTTGAATTAATATATATTTTCAGACGTTTTTACTCTAAACAATCTTATAGTTTCGAAAATTAATAAATAAAAATTGCAATTATTTTTTATATATATAAATAATTGACAAAAATAAGAATGTTTAGTTGCCTTTCCAAAAAAAAAAAATTAATAAAGCAAATAATCATAATACGCTTTTTATGAATTTACAATTGTAGGAGAGACAAAAAATTATTATTAGGGTTAAATATATATAAAATAATAATATTAATGAAGTAAACTTTAGTTAAATTTATTTTCCACGTTATTTTTTTTTTATATAAAAAAAGTGGAAAAAAAAAAAATATTGATGAATAAAGGAAAGAACTTTTGAGCCGAGGAATTTGTTTCTAACTACGTCCACAGAAAAATATCCCGGATCCTTTGTAATGAACGGTAACCATGGTTACAGGATTTGGATTCGTCTCGGACATCTTTTAGTTGGACATGGAAGAGGTAGAAACTTGACGGCAATAGAAAAAGTTATTGACAACTTCATTAATCATCAGTGGTGTTGCTGAAAGACATCATGCTCATACTTTTGCTTCTTTTCATATTTTTAAGCTTTTGTGATCCTCTTGATTTGCAATTATTTATTTTCAATGATTATTCAAATTTTGTAAGGATTTATTAATTAATTTTCCATGGTTCATCTATTATGCAAATAAATCGGAAAATATAAAATCGAATTTTGGTTATTTTTTATTTTACTTCCTGACATTAAATTGATAATCTTTTTATTATGGATAATAAATAAAATATTTTTCATTATTTTTTCATTATAAAACAATTAAATTTATAACTTTATTTAATAATTAAATATAAGCAAATATCTTTTTACCTGTTTACAATTTTTGCATTTTAATAACATTGGACAATCTTTCCAATAATGAACTTCAAGACCTTCATCTGTAAATTTATCATTCTTTTCTCCACAAAACATACAAGTCCTGAAATAAAAACATTTTAAATTCTTAATTATAAATTCTGTTTCTATAAAAATATATATATATATTTTTATACGTAATATTAGAACTCAGAATGTATGGGGATTATACAGATTTCAATTCCATCATTTATGTATGTGTTACACTTACATAGATTTTTTTTAGTCAAAGAGAACAATGAGACCATGTGGCATTCATGATGTAAATAAATGATGAGTTATATAATACCTTTGATTTGTAAAGACTACAAGATAAGAACTGTTGACATATCAAATTTCTTTTCCTTCTTTTGTATATCCTGGTAAAGTAAGTTGTTAGTTTCTTTCCTGTATTGAGGGTAAAAAAAAATTAAAAATATTAGTAATACAAGAGTAAGGTGGACTTCATTTAATATAGAAAAAATAAACTCAGTTTCAATTTACTAAGGTTACATATTTATATTTTAAAATGAATTTTTGCTTTCAGTGTATTTTTATTCACATTTTTCCCCTATAAATTCGACATTGCTTTGATGCATGCCAACTTCAGAGTAAATTATAAAATGGGATTCATCTGGTTACTGATTTCTTTGTGTACAAAATAAGTGATTAATCATTGAAATCTATCGATTATTCGATTTACTGCATTTAAAAATCGACCGCTTCAAATTATGTTTAGATTATTAGAGAAATAATAGAAAAATAGATTTCTGTATAAAAAAACAATGCGTGATTCTTGTCGATTAATCTATTATAATGTTAAAACCATCCATAAATAACATTATATGATGCTTATCTTTAATTTACTACTATAGAAGTATCATTATTATGTCCTTCGGTCGATGACGAGAATAATAATAATGCATAATGAGCAATAATAGTAGGTAACTCGCTATATAATGTCATTCACTCTACTAGGTGGTAATACTCTACTAGGTGATAATAGTGTCGTAACATACGCTGTTTAAGCAATGATGATAGTTAATACAAAGTTGAATAATGTAACTTATGGCATCATATTTTGTACTTTGCGACTTTTTATCCGTTTCGGTAATAAAGTAATGATAGTAAAAATTCTTTTACCGACTTTTTTTATTAGTTTATTATTATATATTTGTGCAATTTTATTGCAGAAATGACCCTTCTTTGCAACAGATGTTATAAAACAATATTTGTCCAGGAAAAACAAAGTTAAATAATATTTTTTAGTGTATATAAAAAATATCTAAGTTATAACAATGTAAAAATTCATATAGTCGGGGGCCCTATAATTTATTAAATTTTTATAAAATATATAAGTAATTATAACAATGCTATTATGTTAACAAAATGAGAGTACTTGTTAACACCAATATGTTTATATATATAAAATATAAGGTCCTCATCGATTTATATATTTTTCATTGGTAACAAAGATTGGCATGCTGTTCGAAGTTATAAAGAATTGAAATATTATAAGAACATAAAGGAACCATCATAGTCAAAATAGATGAAACTCAAAATTCAAGATTTTTTTATTCAAAAAATTGTTTTAAGAATCGAAAGATGCAATTGAATATTTTTTATTAGCGATTTTTTAGATTCATAATAAAGAAATGATAACCAATAATATTTTTAGCATATTTACGAAGAAAAATAATGCTACCATTATATTATCTACTGTATGTCCTCACTAGTAAATTTTGAAATAATTGGTAGATTTTAAGAAATTTGGTAAAGATATCTGAAGGACACATTTTTAAGTCTATAACTTTAACTATCTATATTTAAAAATGTCAGATTGAAATTTCTGAGATAGAATATTCTTCTCACTGAAGGATTTTTTTTTTTTAAATTCACAGGAATACCAGATAGTCGAAAGCGATCTTGATGCCATATAAATTAATCCTGCATCTTTAACTATTTAGAATTGGTGAGAATTAGAAATTATATAAGATTATCCAGATAAATTCTAAACTATTTGATAAATTTTTATGAACTGTCTGAAGATGACTATTATGAAAATTTTTAAATTCTTCATCTTTAATTAATTAAGAATACACGATACAGTTAAAGTTGTGGAAACTAAGATTAATTCTCTCCAGAATTGTTTGTTTCTATTCAATATATTGAATCATTATTGTTAATCTACTGATTATTCATTTATATAAAAAAAAATTCTTAAATATAAATACTGAAAAACAGAAAACTATAAAAAATTTTAAATTTTCAGTTCGTTTCGCACAGACTAACTTTATGTTTTTAAAACAGATTTTAAAGCAATTTAACAATAATTATATTTTAATATTTTGAAATTTAAAATTTTTTTAGCAATTTTTCTTTTAAAAGTTGTTAAAAATTGCGATGTTTAGCCTTTATTCTATATAAGTAGACTACAAGTAAAAATATAAATTATGATTATTGTTAGTTATGTATCTTTATGAAGGAATTTATATAAAAATTCAGTATACTATATAAAATTTAATACTGTACTAAATTAGAAAATCTGGTAGTAAAACACATAATTAACATAAATCGTTTAGTAAAATTTAAAAAGAAATTATTTGAATGGTTAACTGACTGGATATTTCAACAAAAATTAAGAGAAACATCATTTTACTTCTGGAAATCATACTTTCTAAAAAAAAATTTTTTTTTTTTTTACATATTTACATATAGAGAAATTTAATGCATTTGAATGTATTTTATTATTCAAAAATATTAAATTCATGAGAAAGTTCTCTCTTGGTTAACGGCTAATTGTAAATTCATAAGTTCCCAAATTTTTTAACTTTTTTTAAATCGAAACAAACTTTTTTTAAAAAAAAAAATTTAAAAACTGCAAACATAATTTTTGTAACGAAAATTATGTTTGCAGTTTTTCATTTCACGTTTTTCATTTAATAACATTGAAATTTTGTTAAAATAATTTTAAATATGAATATTTCTTTCGTTACAAATACGAATCGTTAAAATTTTAAATTTTGTTCGATATTTTTTTCTTTTTTTTTATTATGAATTTATAAAAAAAAAACAACAAAAATATTTTATAAAGTGGACTATAGATAAGATTAAAAAAGTAATAAATTTTCTTTAATATTTTTAGAGAATTATTGAGATAATTAATTATTGCAGTGTGTTTTTTTTCCTCTTTTTTTAATGATAACTTTTTCCAACTTTAATATTATTACTTTTATCATATCTAGATAACTAAGCATAAACAAAATTCTTTAGAAAGTAAGTTATTTATTTATTTATTTTCTTTTTTTATCTTAATTATGAAACTTTTCTTGTTATTTTTTCTTATAAAAAAAGATAAACTTAATGATAAATTTATGTATTTGAATAAAATTTATTAACTTAACTTTTATTCGTTTGCTCGAGTCTCATCCATCCTTTTAATATTCAGAATTGTTATTTAAATGAGGAAAATTTATATTTCTCTTTCTAGCATGAATTTTGAATATTTAATTGCTTTCTTATATGGAAATTCTATGAAAATAATTGAAATTAAAGGCAAACACCGATTTTAATAATTTATGAATTAATTTAAGTGAATATATATTTTTCATTCCTCGACATTAATCATAAATAGATAAAAATGATTTACTATTCTCTAGAATTTTATTTAATATTTAAAAAAAAAATTTAGCTGATCTACCTAGCTAGAATGATTGGCAATGATTAAGCACAGAAAGTAAATTTCTCACATTTTCTCTGTAAAATGGGAAATTTATTCAATTTATGGGATTTCTAGAAGAATATCAGCTAATTTAGAACTTTGTTTAAATAAAAACAGCTGATTCTTATTCTAAAAATCTTAGTTTAATCCTGTTTTCAAGTTAGATTACTGTTATCCATCTTTCTCAATCTATAGATTTCTAAACCAGACTATTTCTTTTAAACTCACCATAAATTTCAGTTATTTTTTTTTCCTGCGATATAATATTAAACAATATAAACATTGTATAATAGCTTCCTCTTCCATCTTCAAAATTTCTATTCAACTAAAATATTGGACTATTGAGTCCAGATGTCTTACTGGGAAATCTCATTGCTCCCTGCAGTTTGTTGATGGAAATTTCTATTCAAGGGAGCCCATATCTTTAAGAACAAAATGTAGTCTGCTATCGATTTTTTTTCTTAACATCAGAAACTTTGTGGCTTTCGTTCTAAAAGAGAAATATTCACTTATGATTACACTGAATAAAGCAAGGAAAAAAACTTTTCCGAAAGAGTAAGCTTTCAAGTTTGCTATATGTCAGATGGGTTGGACGTACTATTTAAGTTGCCTTTATATACGTAGAAAAAATTACTTTATGGTTTATTTTATGTAGTTTTGTGCAATACCAAAATGTTGTGTGATGTTTTCAGATTCCAGAGTGCACTAGAAAATATCGTTGTATCTCTTGAATTTTAATCTTTGTGATTTTAGACGAATCGTTATTTTTAATAATTACTTTTATCATTCTTTTAAGATGAAAATCACTCGAATCACTACATGCCAACCTCTGTTAAGAGTATATTGATACTGTTATTCATTCGTATCCTTTATCATCAATGGCGTCACTAGAAATATTGCCAGTTGTATCATCTAATGCATTCGATAACTTCTTCATAAATATATCGAAGTAGATAACGCCATAATTTATCATCAATGGCTTCTTACAGTTCTCCTCTAATGGAAGTCTCAAAGTAGATGTCGAAATTATAAATAATTTTTGAATGAACTTACAGAAAGTTATAATCATATCTTTCCAAGCAAAATTTCGTGAATTGATTCCTTATTGCTAATTAATGAGTAAATTTTGCAGATTTGCAATTTTAAATTAAGTCAAATAAAAGAAAACAATTCAGTAATAATAATTTTTTTTTATAAACACGGTATTTTTTTTATTTATCGCAATTAGAAACCCAATTTAAAAAGGTTGATATATTATAAAATGCAAACAAAAAAATTGAAACTTCTTTCTTTCAGAAAATAATTTTTATGTATAATTATTTTATCAATATAAAGTTATCATACTGAATATAAATAAGGAATGAATAAAGTTATCCATTAAAATAATTGCTCTATTTTTCTTCCTAAAAGGAGGAGTGGATCAAGATTTGTCACAGGGAAAAAATTGCTCAATGTTATTTCTATGGATACAAGAAGATTTAACAGTTTTTACACCTTCTATTTGTACAACACGTTTTGAATAGAAAATTTTATCTGGCAATTTCTTTTATTTGGAAAAATAGTATTATTTTTCTCATTTTATTGTGGGTAGTTTGCAGAATGTTTGTTCTGCTTGAAAACTTAAATTTATGTTGTGGTAAATAAAATATAAGAAGCAACTTGAATACTTAGTAGGGGAAAAACGATGTGCAATATATATATTTCCATATGAATCTCCATGAATTATTATTGTGTTATGTTTCTTTATGTCCCTGTAAGCAATAAAAAAAAGTCCTTAAATGGGATCATAAAGTTGAGTTAAACTATTGAACTTTTAAAATTTCCTTATCTGATAAAAAAAAAATTAAAATATACTTTAGAATGCTAACAAATTTTTATAATGGCTGATAATTTTTAATTATAATTTAGAAATTAAAAAAAATCTTATAATATTGTCACATTTAGTAAATTTTACTTTAATGGTTAATGAATTATTTTCTTAAAAGGATTTGATTTATCTTACTAAAAAATAAGTTGGTCTAAAATTTTATCTTCTGAAAAATAGTTTCTTTCTCTTTATAATCAAAATTAATATAGCAGACTCTCTCTTATCCGGTCTTTTTTAACCGGCTACATTTTCATCGAGACTGTGAGCAGAAATAAAAACAAATAATGAATAAATCATTAGGAAGGAAAGAAATGCATGAAATTGTGATAAGATATATCGAATATCAAGATAATTCAGCTGCTATTTAAGTAATAAAAAAAAGTCCTTAAATGGGATCATAAAGTTGAGTTAAACTATTGAACTTTTAAAATATCCTTATCTGATAAAAAAAAAATTAAAATATACTTTAGAATGCTAACAAATTTTTATAATGGCTGATAATTTTTAATTATAATTTAGAAATTAAAAAAAATCTTATAATATTGTCACATTTAGTAAATTTTACTTTAATGGTTAATGAATTATTTTCTTAAAAGGATTTGATTTATCTTACTAAAAAATAAGTCGGTCTAAAATTTTATCTTCTGAAAAATAGTTTCTTTCTCTTTATAATCAAAATTAATATAGCAGACTCTCTCTTATCCGGTCTTTTTTAACCGGCTACATTTTCATCGAGACTGTGAGCAGAAATAAAAACAAATAATGAATAAATCATTAGGAAGGAAAGAAATGCATGAAATTGTGATAAGATATATCGAATATCAAGATAATTCAGCTGCTATTTAAGTAATTCCTATCAAATTTTGACGTGATTTCATGATTTTGCTTAAAAAAAAACGAATTTAAATTAGGCTATAATGGCAAATGAAGGTTACTGAATTTTTAAGTAAATGTTACTTAGAATAAAATTTATTGATTGTAAATATAATATATATATATATTTATTTATTTACTTACAACCTATAAATGGCATTTTGTATGTGTTTTCGGATTAACCGGCCATTCGTTTATCTGATGTGAAATCCGGTTCCATAGAGGCCGGTTAACAGGGAGCATCTTATTGTTATAATTTTTAGAAAAATTACTGTTAAACATTTTTTTAAAAAAACAAATATTTTCATTTAGAATAATTTCTTTTCCTACATCATAGCTTTAAAATTTTTGTGTTAACTGTACATTAGCTATATTCATAAAACTAGTCTCATTGACTTTAACAGCAAAATTATAACTACTTTAAAAAGTTTAACATTAAACAGAATCTTATAATTTAAGGTAAACAATAAAGATATCATTTTTTTATGATGTTTGTCGATGTAAGATAATATTTCATCTTTTATTTGTTCAATATTTGCAAAGACCGAACTTGTATTGCTAAATTTTAAAATAAACTTCACTTCTTATCGATAAAGTAAACAGATTTATGGACTTGGAATTTTATTTTTAATGTTTAGTAAATTTATTACTTATCATAAAAAGTTTATTTCTTTATTATTAGATACCAATAAAAAATATTGTTTGCATTTAAAAAAATATATATAAAAAGATGGAAAAAATTGGCTTTACAACTCAATTTTAAAAAATGTAAGAAAACTTTTTTGTTTCCTTCATTTTCTAATTTTTTTAAACAGAAAATTAATCTTAAATATTTTCAAATAAAGTTTTAAAAATCGTCTAAATAATTAGTACTTTAAAGCATTCAAAAATAGTTCACGTACCTTCATGCACTTCAATGCAGAAGGACTCTTCATCAATTCTTTAAGATATACTTTTGACAAATTTTAGTTTTTCACTGATTTTCATAACAAAAATATTCTTTATCAAATCCTGTATATTATAAAAACATACGTATTATTAACATTTAAGAAGCAATTGATATAGAAACACGAAGTTGAACAAGTTGAAGAAGTTTCAACTTCATAACAACCTTCCATCACTATTTGTCATGTCATTCACTGATGTAAAAGAAGAAAATCCATTCCGTTTGAGGATCAAGACAGAATATGATGAAGAGAAAAAGGAAGGAAAGAAACTTCAACAAGTGTATCCTTCAATGAAAGTGGACGTGAGAATAATAACAACATTTTTGAAACTATATGGCTTTCAGAAAAGGATGGACTGCTGGAAAGAAACTATTTTTTGGCATTCTGTTAATGCGCCATATAGATGAAGTTTTGTACTTTTTTTTTGATGAAATAACATTAATTTTATATATGGTTCTAATAAAGATAAGAATGAAATGTTTAACTTTATTATATATATTTTTCATTTATAGTTTCATAAACTAAGACAAACCCATTGAAAGCATTGCATTCTTGTTCATTTCTTTTATATATTTTATAATAAACTTAAAATAAATAAATGGAATAAAGGGAACTTTCGCAAATGTCGTTTAATTTTATTCAAAATAAAATTTATTATTATAATCTTTAGTTTAAATTTGCATGTTATTATTTTATTATTCATATATTTAATTACATTTTCATGTTTTTATAAGTCTTCTATAACTGAACTCTGTTACTAGTCCCCTATCCTTTATTTGTAAAGTTCTACATGTATAAATTATTAGTTGTTTTCTTTTATCTCTAATTATAATTTAATTATACTTTAAACATTTATTTTTTATATTTATATGCTAATTTTATTTATGATATAATAAAAATCATAATAATCGTTTACATGTATTGCAATCAATAAAAAAAGTAATGATTTTATAAAGATGTAACGATTTTCTAATGCATTTTGAATGGAATTAAGATTAAACTTCATATTATTGATAAATTCAAGTTTTATTCTGAGATTATGCTTACTTATTTTGAAATTCAAGTTGCCAAATCTGCAAGAAGGACCTCCAGATTGGAGCTGTTAGAAATCTATCCCGTGTGTAACCACACCCATGTTAGAAGTCCAAGAGAGAAAAGGATCGATTCCGGATTCCCCATAAAAAATACGGATTTGATCCCTGTCTATCAGCTCTTAGATCTCTATTCAAGAAAATTTTCATACCTTAAATCCTCTTATAAAAGTTCATGTTTTATTATGAAAATTTTCAATTATGGAAAATCTATTTAAAGAATAAGTACTTTCGATTAATCGATGTTAACCTATTCGATTTTTTAATTTAAAAATGTATACTCTGTAGAAATTAAATAAAAAAAAAATAATGCTTAATATATCATTATTTCTTTTACGAATATAGACCATTTTCTGTAATCAGTTGTGACTTGGAAAATTTAACTTTAGAAATATATTTTTTCCTTTACTTCAGCATTTCTACTTTCATAAAAATAACACTGTTCTCTATCGGCGATTTCTATTTCAGGAAGAATGTCTTTCAGTTGAGCAGATATCGTTCAAGAATGGATATGGTCTACAACTTATTGAAAGACATTCTTTGATATATATATATATACTGTAGTATTTCTTGAGGAAATGTACTGCTCCATCCTTGTCTTCTTTCTGTTACACTAATCCATGATGGAGACGAAAAATGTATTTTTACTATTTTCTTCTGAAGTTTCCTTCATGAAAAAGTAATTAGGCTTTTGAAATTTATCATTTTTTTCCTACAAAAAAAAAAACTTATGACAAATTTATCCTTGCCTACTTTTCTTCGTAAAAAATACATAAAAATAAAATAAAAACACCACTTACATGTAATTCTTGTAATCTTTACTTGATATTTTGAAGAAAAAAATATATATTAAACAACTTTAGTAGCATTTCTACTAAATTTTTACTTTTAAAGAATAAAAAAAAAATATTTATTATTTGTGTGGAATATTATAATTTATCCATCCTCTACAAAATATTTTAGTTTATTGACCATAAAAATGAATTAATGAAATTTTCATCCATAAAGAATTAATTATAAAAAATAAATAAATTTTATTTAAATAAGTCTTTAATTTGTTGTTGTATCTACCGTACTTATTAAAATATAAATATAAGTGTTGATTTATTCCGTAAACGTCGGTTTGTTTATCATTTATTAAATTTACTTAATATCTACATATGATAATTCCTATGTACAGTAAAGCAACTATTAGAATATTTAATGGTTTTCAAGAGTCGTACCTGTAGTCCCTAAGCATTTAATGATGTTGATAATCGCCTTGCTAAGTTCTTAATTGAATCTGCGTGAATAATGCATTAATGATTTTCTACTCGAATTAATAAGTTTGATCAAAATAAATTAAAAGACTTCTTTTTCTCGGTGTTGGTAAATATTTTACCATTGGTGTATCGATATCTTGTACCTGTCTCAATATTAAACACACCAATTAGTTTTATATGGTTACATTTATGATTTAATTAAAAGAAAAATATACTTAACAGTAACAGAATTAAGATTTCTCTGAAATTATGCCTAGTTTATGTTTCTTAAATTGCAGAATAAAATTATTCTTATTCTCGTATTAATTCTGTAAAAAATAGATGATATATATATATATATAAAGCAATATTGATGTAAGCTTTAGCAGGTTTATTAATTAAAAATTTTAATCATTGTGATTTTATTTATCTTATTAAAAAAGGATTTAAATTCAAAGATCACTTGACACTCTGCAGCTCTGAAATTCAAAATTGAATGGCAACAATAGGCTATATGATAACCATCATAAATTAATGCATTATATTATAGATAAAACATTCCAAAAGCATTAATATAATTAACATCAATAAGTGAAATGGTGATGACTCGTTAAAATCCAAGAACTAATTGGAAATTTTTTATATAGGAATTAATGATAAATAAGATTTTGATTTATGAATTTTCATTTAATGAATAGTTTTTTAGATCCCATTTACCTTCATAAATTGAGGGATACATTATTATATTTAAATGAGTTATGGAAAAAAATAATTACAATCTAGATATGATATTTTGATGCCTGCTAAATTTATACAGATTATATAGTATCTGAGATACTATATATAAATGCAGGCTCTTCATAATAGGTCTATATAAATACTATTTAAATTTATAAATGTAAATAAAACTACCACTAGATAAAATGCAACAATAAATAAATTAGTATGGTTTTCAGTTTTCAATTTCGAATAAACATTCAATGCAATTTGCTTCGTTGACAGCTAATCATGCAGCTTTTCGAGAACGACTTAAATTACAACTCTCCATCAATTAACCGATTTCATGGGAAAAACACACAGCCGTGACGTCACAATATGGCGTAGGAGAGAGGGAAAACAAATCACACATGGTCGCTTGCATGAGTGTGTGCTATCATGATGTCGCTACAAACTATAAGTTTAAGACTAATCAAAGTAGGCTTCGACTACTTTGATTGTAAACTTACATACGTTCAAACAATAGAAGAAGTTAAAGAGAGCGTGATTTTTCCTCATTTTGTGTAAGTTATGTACATGAACTTGAGTTAAAAGGAAATATGTTTTGGCCAAATGCTGGTGTTCTCAAAAAAAGAACCACATAATAGTTGTTATTACTTTGAAACTAATGAATGCACTTTGTTCCTATACTGCTGGGTAAGTTTTAAATTTAAAATAATATTAGGGTGACCATAGTTAGAAAAAATAAGGAATAAATTTGAAAATTTTAGTGTTTTTATTCCTACATGTTTTCAAAAAAGTTTAACTATCAGGACTTTTCATGTTACGAAATTTTCTATACTGTACAAAAAATAATAGCTCGCGTATATTCGAATTTATGTGAATGAAATGAGCATAAAGGCAATCGATACTTGCCTTACAGATAAGACGTGTTACAGTTGCTTAAGATGCCAAAATGTAAATTAAAAATTAAATTTTTTATGGTAAAATAAAGAATTAATAGTGATAGCAAATTCTTTTTAATGTAATGCAAAAACAATTACAGTATAATCATTTTGAGATGAAATATAGTTTGATTGCCAACAAAATCTTATTTTCTAATATTTTTATTTGATATAACATTTTAATATTTAAGAAAAATAATTTGAGACGTATCGTTTGAATTCGCCAATGGATACACGAAATCTTAAAGCATTGTTAGGATTTGGTAGTTTTGTTAAAAGTACAATAATTTAAAATATATATACGATGAAGAAAAACTTCTTAAAGTTTTGCTTACTGATAGGGGACATAGAAATAAGTCGAAAATATTTCAATGAACATATGGTCTAAACGGCATCTTTTCCTAGTTAGGATTTTTTAAAGCTAGCCAATCACAATCGAGTATGCGAAGCGCCGTTGTCGCGTTGTGTCGCTCTCGATTGGGATTGGCTAGCTTTAAAAAATCCTAACTAGAAAAAAAGATGCTAATTAGACTATATTCATTAACATTTTCAATTTGTTTCAATGCCTCCTATCAGTATGCAAAACTTTATGACTAAGGCTTTCTTCATATATATACAGGGTGTTCTAGCACCCGTACCACCCTTTTTTCTCGGAAACGTGATGACATAGGAAGTAGGGGAGAAAATTTTGATTATCAAAGTATATTCGAAGAATCGAATGAGCATGATAAAAATTTTGTGGGCCCAACGGAAGTAGGGGCACAAGTGGTCAACTATGAAATCTCCAGTTGAAACCAATGCCGATTTTGGCATAATTGGATAGAACTGAAAAACAAACTTTGGTTTTGAAGGATTTTTAATATCACGTACGGATTGTGAGATATCACAAAAAAAAATACCGCCGATTGCGGTTATTCAAGCAATAATAAAAGGAAGAATCTGACAGAGGGCATCTGTGTACATGGCGTTCAAAAGGGCTGAAGCAAGTCCAGAAACCCTTGTTCTTGAGTGTGACTCCATTCTGAACTGTGATGGCGAAAGACATCATACCTGCGGTTCGAGTGCTACTACCGAGTACTAGAATTCTTCTTAAATCTGCATAATACTGCTTTTTGCTGCTTCAAATAATGTTTGGCAATGTACACAGATAGTCTGATTTTTATTTTTCTTACTGCTTGAATAGCCCAATCGGCGGTACATGTGGCGGCATCTTTGTGAATTCTTACAACCGCTGGGCCTAGGCTTTCCAAGCCAAAAATTTGAAGTGCTTTTCACATGTGGCAGCATCTTTTTTGTGATATCTCACAATCCGTAGATGATATTTAAAAACTTTCAAAACAAAAGTTGTTTGTTTTTCACAGTTCTATCCAGTTATGCCAAAATCGGCTTTGGTTTCCATTGGAAATTTCATAGTTGACCCCCTTGTGCCCCTACTTCCGTTGGGACTGCAAAATTTTTATCATGCCCATTCGATTCTTCGGATATACTTTGGTAATCAAAATTTTTCTCCCTACTTCCTATCTCATCGCGTTTCCGAGAAAAAGGGTGGTACGCGTGCTAGAAAACACCCTGTATATACAGTATATGGTGAAGAGCTTGATTGTTAACTGTTTGGAATCCGTTTTCTTTTAAATTTAACACACCCGTCTTCTTTTATGACTATGCTCAATTGGGTTGTTCAGAGAATTAGAGCAGCATGGTTTTATTCTCACACTAAAAAAAAAACAAAACCAGTTCCCTTCCATTTAAGAACATGCACATTTTTCTTTCTACAGTAAAAAATTTGAGTTCTAATTAATATATAAATTCTATTTCTTTTTACAAAATAAATTTAATGAAAAAGATGGTTAAAATTTATTATAGGTAAGGCTTTAAACATTATTAACCAGTTGAAATTGTAAATCTAGTTCGGTCTCCCTTTATAGTTACTGATTTCATACCCGGGGATTTTGAAGAATCCCGAACGTGGGATTGAACGACTTATATTAGGATTTTTTATGGTATGAATTTTATCCTGGAGTTGTTTTATGAAATTCACATCATAAAAAATAT
Organism: Olivierus martensii; assembly: GCA_000484575.1. Lineage (NCBI taxonomy): Eukaryota > Metazoa > Arthropoda > Arachnida > Scorpiones > Buthidae > Olivierus > Olivierus martensii. The sequence continues at coordinate 55,940 of AYEL01082285.1, read as the reverse complement.
TATACTCATAAGCATAAATAATATTTATGCTTATCACCACTGATTGGAAAGTGGCGTCATCTATTAACAAAACATGATTTAGATGATGTATATCAATTTATGAGTTAATTTTTCATAGGAACTTTGCATTTTCCAAAATATACGATTTGTAAGATGAATCATAATTTGTCGGCCTGATGGCCGTATGGTAAAGCGTTCTCTCACCAAAGGTTCAAATCAGAGTCCCACATCTCCAGTTTTTCAAATGCCGGCCTGTTGAACCCCAAACTTCAACTTTTTCGGTTGGCCTCACCATGGGTGTTGGCCAGCCTGTGGTAGGTTCTATAAGTAGTCGCCGCCAAATACAGAATATCCCACGAGAATATGTTTGCATAAATAAAACTAACTAACGAATAATAATTTGCAGTTTTTAACATAGGCTCAGTACGATAATCTATAATAAAAAGAAATCTCACCACTAGCAATAAACCATATATCTCTGAAAATGTACACCTAATTAAATCCTTTTGAATTATCAGATTGACGACGAAATTCACTTTAACAGCAGTCATTTTGAATTTTGTATGTGACAGACATTTCTTATCACATATCTTAATTTGACCAATGAACATTTAGATACGAGCAATCAATAGTGTAACTGTTCGCTGTCAGTAAACATCGATAAAATCGTGGCGGAACGATCCATTGTTTCTGATCATTGTTACACTAAAATATTTTAATGATGAGGATTATGGAATTGGCTCTTAGGATATAATAGGATCCACACGATAATTCATTATCACGTACGATATAATAGGATCCACCCGATTCATTATCACATTTTATATAGTTAGCTATACAAAACATATATAACGAGTATTGCAATTTAAAAAAAAATTTGCGCTAGTTATATGATTTTAATATACAATGAAAACTTTATTCTGCATAAGGTAACTATTGGACAAATGGACATGGGAGAAAACGGACATCATTTAAGGAAATTAGCAATATTTAAAGATATTAAAACTGGAAACTACATATTAGAAGTATGCTAAATATTGTGTATACATATTTATGCTTATTTTTCGCCAAACGAATTCATTAAAATGTTAAAGGAACTTCTAATTAAGCTTAAAAACTATCAGGTAATAACAGATTTTCATTTAAATTCTCCATGAAGTAAAATTTATGTTTTAGTAAATAAGGTTTTATATTTAATCGTACTTTCAAAAATGTTATGCTTGGTAACTTAAAAGCCTTTCCCATCATTATTTGTGTTCATTAATATGCTGCTGCATTTATTTTTAGTTTTGCAGCTTTAAAGCGCAAAACTGATGGGCAAATGGACACATCTCTGTGGGGGCAAAATGACACGTGTGTTTTTTTTTACCATTTATAGCTTAAAATATATACTTTATCAAATATTTATAAGAGGCTTATATTTATATTAATAGATTGCATTCTATTAATTGTATGGCGTATTATTTATTGGCATTCTCTATATTAATTACACTTTTACAAATATGATTTGTAATGGTGAAAGAATTCAAATCGATAATTAGTTGGAAGAAAACGTGATATTCGTGGTGAAAGCTTTTAAAATTGACGAAATGCTATTCATAACTACAAATTAAACATATTATTCTAAATAACACATTAAGGAGATGAGTTTGTCCAATGTAGAGATTCCCAACTTCTATTAACAAAACATAGATTTTTAAGATAGAGGAAATTGAAGTTAACAAAGTTGATGCCACCAGTGGGAAAGACATCCAAGTAGCATAAATTTCTGTTGTAACTTCTTTAAACCTCAATAAAGAAAACATTTGTCAGGCATACACAATGTTATATAAAGATAGTGTAAATTGTATGAAGTGCCTCTATTACTTGAAAAGACATCGTGTATCATGTATAGAAAATGGAAATGATCTTTGTTTGCCACTATTATCTCAATGATACTAGTGATTCAGAAAACAGATGTCCGTTTGCCCCTATAGTGTGGGGGCAAACGGACAGCATGCAGTGCCGAATTAAGCTAGTGCGGGGCCTGTAGAATATATTAAGAAAGGGGCCCTATATTATAAAAAAAACAATAAAACAACTCAAATATATTTGAACACATACATTTTTAATTTGCATAGTAATTATCATCAAAAATAACAACACAGTCAACATTAAATATTAATTTTTCTACATTTAGCATGAGCAAATTTGTTGATGATATAGGATATATCCATTTCACGCAGAAGTTTATGTTCAGAGTCACACTAAGCCACCTTATGCTCTTTCTCTCTCAATTTCGTGATACCAAATAAGGCGCTAAATATGGCATAAATCGCTAGATCATTGGTCATCTAATACGAGCGTTAAACACGCTCGTATTAGATGACCAAAAAATTATGTACATATTAACACAATGTACATAAATTATTATGTACATATTGCGCGGGGCCCGTAGCAAATGCTATTTTTGCTACTATGTTAATCCGGCACTGACAGCATGCATTGTTAAAATCAGTTGTTACAAAATTTTAGTGCTACTGACGAAAGTAAATATTAGGTGTTTCGATAGCTTAGACTTTACCGAATATAATAGTAAATATTAGAATCTGCTTTAACAAAGCATATTCGAAATATTCTAAAATATATCACTAGCGTGCCCTGCTACATAGTATTCTTCCAGAATGTGGTAACTGTGGGGTAACGTGTCTGCCCCAGTTATCTTATAATTAAAAGAACTTATCATCTGGTCATCTGGATAACAATTATAAAGCACTTTCTTATCATTATGAAGGATCTGGATTCCATGCCTCCAGTTTTTCAGAAATATCCGCAGGATTGGGCGCATGGTTTCCACGTGGCCAATTCTGCCGACATCCCTGAAAAACTGGAGGATCGGATTTTGGATCCAAGTTCGGATTTTTATTTTAGCGGATTTGGGTTTTGGGCTTGAGTTCAATTATCGGGTCTCACCCCTTGGTAATATTAATCATGGAGACCGTGCCACTCCCGTCTTCTACAATCAAGTTAACTCCTCCGTAGGAGAAGACAGCTTTTTTTCCTTTCATTTTTACGCCCCTTTTCAATCGGAGACTACTAAGGGACGGGCCAGTTCCAATCACAGGCTGCACCTACACCCGTGGAGGAGGGCCGGATGTTAAAGGACGGGAATCACCGGGCCGGGCCCAGCACCCCAAAAAACTTTTCAGGAAATACCAGACCCGGGTCTACTTGCATGGCACACCAACACGTTACCACTCGGCCATCCGACAACGAGGAAGGCAGCTTATAGCAGGGTTGTTATATCAGCCGGATTGGCCGAGTGGAAACGCTTCGGCTTTCCACTCTGGAGGATCCGGGTTCGAATCTCGGGTCCTACCCCTTTGAAAATATTTATCATGGGGTCTGGGACCGGCCCGTCGATCCCCAATCTCTACAATCCGGCTGATCCCTACGCAAGGTTGCATACCAATAACTTTAGCTGGGCATTTATGCGGCCATAGCAGTCAAAGGATTAAAAATTGCGTATTTATTTATAATTATAAACGTTACTTATTTTATTTATACCTATAAGCTACATGTTAAAATTTGCACCCTGTTTGACAAAATTATTGATGTTTTTAAAGTTCTTTTAAATTTTCATAAATAAGAATTAATTTAACATCTTTCATGTATTTTCATATGTTGATTTCATGACTCTCTTTTAATACTTTGCCTAAATAGCGTCAGTCATTTTATATAATGCCTAGGCAAAGTATATATAATATTAACCGTTTCATACTTTGCCTAAAAACGCCAAGCTTGTTTCGCCCCGCTACATAATATTCTTTCAGAATGGAGTGTGGCGTCATCTGTTGACAAAAAAACAAGAGTAAGGCCAGTTTTGGATACTACCTTTAACTTTAGGTATTTTATAGCCCATCACGAAAAATGTCTAATGGATAGGCTCTAAAAATGACCACAGCCAAATACGATAATATACATAAGCTAATTTAAGTAATCTTACAGAATGGAAACTGGCGTCATCTGTTGCCAAAAAATATGTCAAAATCATCCTTGATTTGCAAAATGTTAATCAGAAATTGTACATTTAATATTACACGTTATTCATTCAAAATGTTTTTTTTTTCGAATAAAATTACGATATTAACACGATTTTAATATGTAACATTTTGTTTCACCCCGCCAGTTAGTAATCTTACAGAATGGAAACTGGCGTCATCTGTTGCCAAAAAATATGTCAAAATCATCCCTGATTTGCAAAATGTTAATCAAAAATTGTACATTTAATATTATACGTTATTCATTCAAAATGTTTTTTTTCGAATAAAATTACGATATTAACACGATTTTAATATGTAGTAAATTATCTGCATAACTCTAATTCTAATATATATACAATGATCAGCTGCACAATGATGTTCTGCACATTCCAATTGATTCTAACTGTTCTAAAATGGCGGAGAGTTGTAGTTTTAAGTCGTTCTCAAAAGGCTGCATTGTTAGCCGTCAAACGAAGAAATTGCATTGAAATGTTTATTCAAAACTGGAAACTGAATACCCAAAGGCATGATTACATAAAAATAAACAGTGTTCGTGCGCATTAATACCGTCAGAAAAGTTAATAATATGCTGCTTCCATAGATTCAATACTGACTACCGATGCTGTCATCAAGTGTAGGCTGCAGTGTTAGAACGATCTATTGGCAACAGATGACGCCAGTTTCCATTCTGTAAGATTACTAACTGGCGGGGTGAAACAAGCTCTTCCACAGGCTGCTCACCCCTGCGGAGGAGTCAGCCGGATTGTGGAGGACGGGGATCGACTGGCCGGGCCGGGCCCGGAACCCATGATAAATGTTTTCTGGGGGTGGGACTCAAGATTCGATAAATTTGCTAAAATTGTCATTATATTATGGCAATTTACTGTAACATCACGAATAATTTAGTGAACTATATCATAGACATAGAGTTATAAATGAACTTCGGCTCTCTCGTAGACTCAACACTGACTTCTGTTGTTGTCGTTAAGTTATAGTTCGTATCACATGATGAAAGACTAATTGGCCGGAAACTTTTTGAAAGCATGTTTTAAAATCGAAATTATTATTATGAAGATAAGTTAAAATAGAATTAAAATGGCTAAGTAATTTATTGAAATCAATTTTATAATAAACGATGTGGAATTACGAAAATGAAATTTCTAAATATGTGACCTTTCCATATTTATCTGTGAAACAAGCTCTTCCACAGGCTGCTCACCCCTGCGGAGGAGTCAGCCGGATTGTGGAGGCGGGGATCGACTGGCCGGGCCCGGAACCCATGATAAATGTTTTCTAGGGTGGGACTCAAGATTCGAATCCGGGTCTTCCAGAGTGGAAAGCCAAAGCCTTTCTACGCGGTCAATCCGGCCGACGGGAGCATGTTGCAAAATGTCAAATGTTCATTAAAGTGCAGTTCTTTTCTGGATTTTTGGAATAATATCTGTACTATCTCATTCCATGTTTGTCCCTTTCTGGTTAGGTCGTCATGAAACGGTAAAAAATGCAATTGTCTAGTTTGAACCCTACCAGTTTTAGGAAACTTTCAAATTTTTAAGAAATTATTTTTCAATTTAGATGAAATTTGATTTATTTAGAAAATCTCGATCACATATAATAATTACAAAAATTAAGAAATATGCTACAATATAAAGCAATCCATTATAAATATAACGATTTTTCGAATTTGTAGATTTTATTTAATTTAACGATAATCTTGATGAGTTAGGCATGGGCAGAAACAAAATACATTGTTTTCTCAGTTCTTAGATTTAATTTAAGATTGCGGTATTTCTTATAAGGCTGATTATATAGGGTGAGCTCAGAAAATGCTCGGAGAAGTTTCCGCTGGAGAAATAAAGAATGTCGTCACAACTCGCGGTGATTGGGCGGCCTGATAACCGAGTGGTAATGCTGTCGGCGTGCCACGTAAGAGGACCCGGGTCTGGTATCTCCTGAAAAGTTTTTGGGGTGTTGGGCCCTGCCCGGCGATCCTCCTCCACGGATGTGGGTCAGGCCTGATTGGAACTGGCCTCGCCCTTTAGTAATCTCACTGATTCGAAAGTAGTGTAAAAGAAATATTAAAATAAACCACGTGTAGATTGTGAAATTTAATCCTTTGACTGCTATGGCCGCATAAATGCCCAGCTAAAGTTATTGGTATGGAATATGGATGCATATATGCGTTAAAAATTGTTTCTATTCAAAAATACAAGAATCAGCATTATCAATGAGTTCGAGATAGTCATATATATTTAATTTTCTTATCAATGACAATAAATAAAAATTTATTTGTATCCGAAGCAGTTTCATTTGATAGAATTTTACTTCTTTCAGCAAAAGACAAATGTGATTGCAGTAACATTGCAAAATAATATTATTATAATTATATCATAATGGAGAGATTTTCATTTTGGACAAATTAAATCAACATATGAAAATACACAAAAGATGTTAAATTAATACTTATTTATGAAAATTAAAAGGAACTTTAAAAATATCGATAATTTTGTCAGCGTGCAAAATCTAATTGATTCATTGTCTCTCAAAAATAAAAACTATTTATCTGATGAATTTATTTTGAGCAGATTTTAGGAATATTTTTTAAGTGAGCTGAACATTTTAAAATTCTCTGCATATTTTTCCAGGAAAAATCAAAATCTGTGAAGTTTTTTGAATGATTTACCTTAATTATTTTAATTAATTATTACGATTAACTGATGAAGATATAGCTATATCTTCATCAGTTAATAATAATAGAGAACCTTCGATAACATTCCTGGTAAAGAACAGAATTAATGAATCACTTGTTGAAAATCACATCATTTTAAAAAATACTCACTTGTTATTCTGCAAATTCTATTTATAATATATAACTCATTCCCTATTGTGAGATCCTGGAAACCCCCAAACGTGCATTTATATATATATATATATAATTTTTTCTTAATTTAATTCGACTAAATTTATATTACGTTTCTTTTGTCGAGAGTTATCGCAAGTCGAAATCAATTAGAATTTTTAATTACGTTTCAGATTAAATAATATTAAAGATTACATTAAAAAGCGAAAGAGATCGGAATAAAAAAAAAATTATTCAATTATCGTAATTAAAATAAATTTATTAACTATTTTTAGGGAAATTTTAATGAAGATATCTGACTTTATTTTTTTATATGGCAGCTACCATTTTGTGTGATTTTAATTGAAAAGGTAAACAAAATTTGTTTATATTCCATCGAAAGAATTAATTAACTACCAATTTGACACGAAGATTATTAAGATTTCGTGTGGATTGAGGTTCAACAAACTAATATATATTTTTTTTTCATTGAGTATTCTTGTTTTTCTTCCTTAACTTATACCGAATTACTCAACAAATTATGTATAAAAGCGTAAATTTATATTATTTAAATTCTATAAGAATATAATGCTGAATATGCTGTTAAATTATATAAAAAAAATTAATAGTTTTTTTTCCTCTTTGATATAAAACTTGGACACGTTTAAACATCGAAAGAAACTATATTTACACTTTTGTTTATATTCTCACATAACTCACAGCAAACTGAAGAAAAGTATATATATCGCGTGTTTTGTTTTATTTTTTTTTGATGTTGTGAAACCATTTTTGTATACATTTTGTCAAGAAAAAGAAAGTAAACATCGAATAAAGTCCCAGAAAAAGCAAAATTTTAAACACGTTTCTCAATTTGACGTACAGGTAGACTCTTTGTCAATCCACTTTGAATTTTTTCTTGACTTCTACGAAGTTTGTATTGAAGGAGACAATATATTTTTCTTCTTCGAAGCCATTGTTTTTAGTCTGATAGCTAGAATTTTATACATTACTTAACAGAACTGATGAAAATGTAGATTTTTGTATGTTTAGCTAAGTTATAAAGAGATATATTAAAGAATAGTCACAATAATAGTATCATAACTTAAAGTTCTAAAATGGATGTTTTAATGCTTAATATATGGAATCAGTCAAATGATAATAAATTTTATATATGTGTAAATAAATTAGAAATTTTATCAAATAATGATGTTGTTTACTACATAAAAGATTTATTAACTCATGTTCTTGTGATGATGTTGTTCAGTTATAGATTTAATACGAAGAATATTGATTAAGGATTATCATTAATTAAGCTAAATAAATTTTTCATTTATGTTTTCTATAAATTTTCACTGATTTTTTTTAATTATTATTTTTTAAAATAAATTATCGACCAAAAGATTGTTAAGTTTTTTCGGTCAAAATTGCATTTGACCGTAGAGTTAAATGAAATTTTTTATTGAGCATTAATGCTTTTTTTCATAAAATAAAATACGTCAGACTTATTCAACATTGAAATTTCTTGTTATTTTTTGTTTATTTTGAATTTTCACTATTGAAAATTTTCACATAGTATATGCGTTTCGATATCATGCATCATTGAAAATATCATAAATATATCATAAATTATTTTAAACTTTTCAGAACAAAATTCTTGAATCGTAATCACAAATCTCTCTTTGTAAGTTGAAAATCATTATTTTAAACTTTTCAGAACAAAATTCTTGAATCGTAATCACAAATCTCTCTTTGTAAGTTTAAAATCATTTATATACTTAAAATTACATTATAGTAATAATTTTTTTCTATATATTATATCTATTTATATATCTGACTAACATTTTTAATATTTATTTTAAATGGTTGATATTAAAAAGTTTTTAATAAATAAGTTTATATAGGCCCTATATATTTTTTTCTCATATCTTTCTATACATAAGTAAAAATCATTAAAATCCATTTCTAAACAATATTTACTTCCTACAAATGAAAATGTTATATATAATTGAACATTTACATTCCTATATTTTCAATAAAGTGACTAAAATCTTTATAAAAATTGGTAACTTCATGTAAGAGAATTTATAACCTCTTTTTCTTCTTATACTGTTATAATAAGGGAAAATATATAAATATAAATATTTTTGTATATAGTATATTTGTACATATATTTTTCTGCACATTCTATCCTACATTTAAACAACATGCAAGTATAATAAGATTCAGATTTAGAGATTTAAAGTATTTGGATTATTTTCAGGGATTTTATTGTAATTTTAGTTCTAATTTATTTTTTAATGCTATGTGCTTAGTTTTGATATTTATACATTGATCTCCCTCTTAGATAATTATTTTTCTTACTGACATAGGATAAATACGTAAGATTCTTTAATTAAAATTAGAGAGAGTCTAGGTATAAGTTAGTATTAAGAGACAAGGTTGCTTAACAATAACTAACTAATTTTTGGCTGTTTAGTTTAAGTTTAACATAGGATTTTTATTTACTATACTGTCACTTTTGTAGTAAATGCTATTGATAGCTTAATTACAATATAATTTTGTACTGTTTTATTCAGAAACAGTAACTATTTTAGAAAACTGACCAAGAGAAAAGCTTTCAGAATGTACTAGATCAAATATCCTCTTCAAGTTCTTTCATTTCGTCCACTATTTACTGCTTACCTCCCTCCCCAACTCTTGCACTTTATTCACTTCTTTCCATCTATCTGCCACCATTTCTATACGTTTAAGTAAAAATTATTGTATTCACATAAAAATATAAATGATAAATATATTTTAAACAATACTGAAAACATTATTATGAAACTGTTCTTAGAAAATTTTCAGTAATTGCGATACAATACAAGAAAAAAAAAATCCAATTTATACAATTTAATTACTGTATTTCAACACTAATCTTATGTTTCTAATACGGAAATGTAAACAATATTTAAATTTATATAAATGCATTTCTTTTCAGAAATAATTTACGGTCTATAATCTTCTCAAAATCTTAGAATCCAATATAAAAAATATATATTTATTTATCTTACAATTTAAATTTATAAGTGTTTTCTGAGCAGCATACGAAATATGTTTACAGAAACATTACCGGTTGCAGAATATTTATTCAAAACCGATAGCACATGAGTGAAAAAGAGGAACAATATTATCGATATCGGTTTACATATACAGTGGGCTCAGTATCAAAAACTGTTTGGACACGTTGCTATCTTGTTAAGAGACAGTAACCATTACAATTAAAAAAAAAAAATTAATATAAATTCTCAATTCTCAACATTTTGTGAACTGTCGAAATCAATGTAATCTCATAAATATTAAAAACCGTATTTTTTTTTTTTTTACGAAAAATCTGATCGATCGATACGATAGTCGCTTGCAGATCTCTCTTCCTCTCATTTATTCTAAGTAACAGATGTACTACTTTATCGCAGATCGAAGGAAATAAGATGCTTTAAACAGAATTTTCTAACGTTAATCCATACTAAGCAATTTCGAATTTTTGTGAAAAATTTCTCACAGAATTTGAAAACTGATAATAATGATAGCTATTTTTGTTACCGAGAGTGGATTATTCTACAAATTGTAATTAAGATGTCACTCGATAACCATTAGTAGTGTACCAAATCTGGTCGAAATTAATCAATTCGTTTGAAATTATTGTAGAAGTGACAGATGGCAAACGAGAAACAGCACAGTCATCAAGTTAAACAAAGATATTACTCTACTTATTTCAGTTAATTAAATCAGAAACAGTTTTAAGTTTACAGACTATAAAGTTAATATAATTGTATATTTTGTACCTCTATATATATATTGCTGTTAGTGAAATATTACTACTATTAAATGGATTTGTAAGACGAGCATGTATTCATTTAAATAATAAATAATTATTAAAATAAAGAAATATTAAACCCACATTTTAATTAAATTTAGGCTTTTATCTTATACTTGAAATTATCTTGTTATGCGATCAATTATATGATATTTTGTGTCAAATATTGAGGAGCCAAAATTTTTTAAAACTATAATTCATAAATTGAACTAAACATGCAGTATAAAAGTATGATTTAAATGTGGAACCAATCTAAAATTTATAAAATTCGATAAGAACTGAAAATGATACTGTACAAGAGACTAGATTAAGGTCAAGATCATGTCAAAAAAAAAAAACAGAATTGAACATAGGTACACAAAAGAGACAAGGAATATCAAGTTTCTTGGCTGTAGATTTGAGAAGTTGACATTTTCTATTCAATGGATGTTCGTCCAACATGAATAGAGCACGCGGCTAGAATTTCATGTTACTACAATACAACTTTTATCGTACGTTTTCGGATTCATGTTCATCAGGTTATTTTATATCCTTAAATGTTCTTTTTTTTTATCATGTATGATATGTATTTATTATACTTTTCGAAAATGTATATTAAAAAACTACACTTTTAAATTTTAAATGGAGAAAAGTCTTTATTGAAATATAGCTTCTTTTTTTTTTTTCAGAAAACGATCGAAAATAATTAATGAAAATCAGTTGTTCTGTTGAAGCAGAAAATTTGTTATTTTCCCTATTTTTGCATAAATAACGATGTATACGATTTTTTATATTCATATAAAATAGTTGATTGAGAGGATCCATGAAAAGCGTTAACTTTCATCCCGAAAAATTTGGTATCGTGTCAGGATCCATTCTTTATTTTTCAGGATATATTCGGGCTTAGATAATTGATTTTTTTATTCTTCAATCATAGACATATTTCTCATGCGAGTCTGGCATGCTATCAAGGGCTCAAACATGTTTGCTGCATATTTCTTAAAGTATCTATGGTATAGATTCTTTAAATCAAAATAACCTATATTCAAATAGGATCAATAAAAATTCTTCCTTATTTAAACGTCTAATACAATCTTAAAATATATTTAGAACACATTTTTCTTGAAAATAATCAAAATCAGCTGTTTAAAACTTGAAATTATGAGACAAAAATATTATTATTAAATGCGAATTAAAAAGCTATTAATTAGCAAAATTTAGATAATATTAATAAAAAATTGCTAATAAAATAATTTGAATACAGATAAATAATTGTTAACAGAGTATATTATTGCAAAAATTCTTTAATCATTAATGTTAATGAATTTATTGAGCTATAAATTAAAATATTTAAATTCATTCTTATGATTGGAAAATTGTTTAGGATATAAAATAAATTGAATGGTTATAATTATAATTTTTTATGTTTAATTCAATTCTATGTTGAGCATTTTTTAAATACCTGCCATCAGATGCATTTTTACGGGAAGCAAGTAGCTTTAATAAGGAACATCATGTACATCAATTATTTCTGTCTTCCATACGCTTCAGATGTTATATAATTCGATCCAAACCCGCAGGGTACTGAATATAGATAAGTCATAATCTCCATATATTGAAGAAATATATTTCTGTCGTGATTGTGGAATATGTATATAGGAACTTTATTGAAAGTTTGCTGCAGTCATATTCAGTTTGCAATAATAATATTTGTTTTTAATTATTATTTTCTTGATTATAATGGAATCAAAGAGTTAAAAATCATTATAATTTTTTTGCAAATATATATCTTTGGTTTTTATGAAGTGGTACTCATTTTATTCAGAAAACAATTATCATCTGTGCACTATACTGTAATTCTTTTATTCTTTATGTGTTTCAAAATATATTGCACATAAATAAAACAATATTTCATAAACATAAACATTCATTTCAGCGTAAATATTACTAATATTGAGTATGAAATAATATTTATTTTTACAAAATCGGCACCAGAATGGTTTTACTCCAATAACCCGGAATATCGCTAATCCGGACGACATAATCTCTCTGATTAATTCAAATTAATGACATTTTACCATATACAAAATTATAAAATTTTGGTAATTTTCCATAAAGCAAAACTAAATTACTTATTTAAGATTAGAAATGCATTAAAATCGCTATAAAGAAGTCTTTAATGTGAATGTTTCCCAATTAAATTCATAACGAAATTTCACATAAAGAATCAAGAAAAATCCCATACTTTAGATACTAAAAATTTTATGATTAAGTAAATAATAATAATAATAATTTTATATCAAATTTAATCCAAACTTTAATTTCACCGAATTTAAAAATTCGTTAAGCGGATTTATTCAATCGAACATTTCTAATTTAATTAATATAGTAAAATGCAAGAATATTTTTGCAAACTTTTAGAATTTAATTTCCCTTTAACTGAGTGTTCTTCTTAAAACTAAGATAAACGACTTAGACCCAATAAATCTACTAAATGCTGACATACTCTGAACTTAGTTTGCTACAATTTGATTGAAGAATAGAAACTCTAGATTTACTTAAAGAATGATAAATTAGAACCGATAATTAATTATAAATATTTTATATGTTTAATTAAAAAAATTTTATTCTTTCAGTTCATATAAAGGAAGATTACAGTCATTTTTCACATAACAAAGACCGTAAACATTAACTGAATTTATGTTGATATCGATAATTATAGACTAGATTTATGATAATTTTATTTTATAAATAATTTCTGTTTAGTTAATATTTATTAATAGTAATTTAATCTGAGACACTAACGATATCATAACAGTTTGTAAGGATAATATATATGCTTACATAAATTAATAATACTCTAAATATTTTGTGTGCTAAGTCAGTTTAACATGAAATGTCTTTATTGACAGAATTATAAATTTTTTCTTTTAGAATATTACGAATTTCAAGTATAAATTGATTTATGTTTGACTCAAAAAGGTTCAAGGAAGGGTTTTCTCGTAGATTGATATTTAGGGATCTAGTGTGAGACTTTGGTACAAATTCTTATTCGTATTATCATATCAAAGGAGACAAGAAGAAACATATCTTTACATTACCTTTAGGAGTTATTCCTCTTGATAATATATATATAAAAAAAACGTTGTCAATAAAACTTTGTCTCTAGTTGGTTCGATCAATACTTTTGGGATGAATCTCTCAAATTTAGTAAGGATATATTGTATCAGACATTACTGAAGTTTACGTTAGAAGATGATAATTCCTTCCAATTCTCTAGAGAATGTTATCATGATATAGGTACATCTTGTGGATAAATGTTGGTTATCCACATTTTGAATTGCAACGATGCAAGTGGAGATGAATAATTTTTCGGAGGACCATAATTCATGAATCATATTATTGATAACTGGTATAATTAGTGCCAATAGATCTGGCTATAAAAATTTAAGTGAATCGGAAAATGCAAGATGATTTTCTTTGAGTAATGATTCAATTAATCAAGGAAGCATCAATAAAATTAACGATATCATACTCAGATTCTAGAGAAGGAATTAAGTTGATAAAAACTATCGATAGAAAGTTATTTTTCAATAGGAATTTAAAAGTATAAAAAGTGTCGGAAAACAATTAATTGAAGTTACTTCACTTTATTGTTTGACTACAGCTTCGTATATTTACTGATCGAATGGGATGATTGCTCCGTTGTAAAAGAAAATATTTGTTTACCCGAATGAAAATTGATGTTTATTTTAATTTTTACGCCATTTTCTATTTTTTTTTTTTTCAGATTCTAAGCTACGTGGCCAGCCAAAATTCATAGAGCAAAGCACATTTTTCTCATCAAGTCCGGATTCCGCTTAAAATATGGACGAGGATTCAATCATAGATTCTAAAGTGAAATAAAGCCTATTGATTAAGAACTGCAACTATAACAGTTCAGATATTGAAGCATTTTCAGTTTTCTAAATTTCTGAATAATAAAATAAAATCCATTATGGAACTGGATGATTTCTGGGTATTACTGAAATTTCTTTCTATTGATACTGATAAAATTAAGAAGGATTAAACTGACTAAGTGGTAAGTATCTGATAGAAATAAAAACTGTCTATTTTGTTTATATCAAAAACTAAGAAGATAATAGCTATCACTATTGATCATTTTATCTAGTTGATCATTATGAGATATAGTAGAGTTGATTTATAGATAATAAGAAAGTCTCAGGGCATCTTGTCTGTAGATCTTTCATCAGTCTTTTACTGTTGTATTTTCACAGCTCTGTCAAATCTTAACTAACTTGTAAGACAAAATTCGGCTAGTGTAGTCACGAATTTGTGGTCAGTCAGACCACAAATTCTGTGAATCACCACAGCTCTGTCAAATCTTAACTAACTTGTAAGACAAAATTCGGCTAGTGTAGTCACGAATCTGACTGACCACAAATTCTGTGAATCATAAATTTTTAATACAGTACATAAAAAAATAAGTGTATAACTATAATATTTCAGACATTCTCTTGTATTATAACAGTTCTATCTATGTAGTTCGTGAAATGGAAACTGTATCATTGCTTTTTATAGTTTGGATAAGGTACGTATAATAATCACAGATCTGAAAGTTCGATGAAGAAGACGAAGATAGAATTTAACAATCCACTTCTCGTTAGAAAATATCCTCTTCACTAGTCCTTACGAGATACTATCGAATCTGTAGTAGCAAAATTTCATAAAGTACACGAAGAAATACAAAGAACATAGGGAGAAGAAGAGTACAAACAACGTATATGCAATAACTTTTGAACAATACGATAAAAATAGATATACAAACAAAAATAAATAAGCAAAGTATGAACGGATTGTGAAAACAAAATAAATTTTTACATAACTACAACAACTATTTATTGTTAACGATAGAAAATTGATATGAGGTAGATATAGACCAAAGAATTGCTTTTACTGAATTCATTTCACTAGAAAATTCGTAAATATTTGCAAAATGCACTAAACCAAGTTAATTCAGTAAAAATCTTTGATGTCCTCCATCTGATCGAAGGACAATCTGATTGATTGAAGGAAGAACAACATGATTACTGGATGCAATATTTTCATCTCTTTTCTCACTTTAGTAATAATTCGCAAACTTTATCGTATCTAATTTTATTCATTGCGAAAGTCTATATAGCATTTCACAACTACTAATGATTTAGAATCATTTAGAATCGATTCACAATCACAGTGTAAATAAATTCGCCGAATGCCTAATTTTATTCATTGCGAAAGTCTATATAGCATTTCACAACTACTAATGATTTAGAATCAATGCGAAATAACTCAAAACACGCATTTAGAATCGATTCACAATCACAGTGTAAATAAATTCGCCGAATGATTGTTTAATGTTTTATTAGCGAAAAAAATGCCTGTTTACTTGTTCAGAGTTTTTGATTTTTTCGGTCAGATAGCGGATATCAAAGATTTTTACTGAATTCTCTTGGTTAGTGTGAACATAATCCGAATCCATGACTGAGCATCAACTGAAGCGAACGTTTACTCGTTCAGTTTGGATAGAATCTACGACGTAGTGGTAACCATTGAGCAAACAGGAATGAATGTTCGCCTTGAAAGAATTCATACAAACAATAGTAAGTAAACATACATAAAATAGGATAACAGTTATAACAAAGGTCGAAAACTAACATATAGGAATATCTATTATTTTTAACGAACAGAAAACTATTTTAATATTTGTTTCTTAATAGAAAATTAAATATCTTTCATTATTGTTTACAAAATTACACGACTTTATATAAAATAAACAACCAAACTCAATTATTCTCATCACAAATAAGAACAAACATCTACTTCTAAATAATTTTCAAATCACACATAGCTCATTGTTTATGCAAGAGAAACAAAGCAAAAATAAATAACTAAAATATATTTGTAAATAGTTTTAAAATATTTAATTTCGATTGAATTCTTAAGATTTGATGAATACCGATTTTTATTCTTTTAAGTTGATTTAGAGGAATTGTTAAATTGAATTATTTAAAATGCAATAAAGAAATAAATGCAGCAGCATTTTTACTTTGGATGAAGAGTAAATGAAGCAGCCATAAGCTAAATTCTTGCATTTTAATAAAATTTTTCTATATAAAGTGTCATAAATATAAATATTACACTAATATCCTTAAAAAGTTCAAATGAATGTTCGCCTTGAAAGAATTCATACAAACAATAGTAAGTAAACATACATAAAATAGAATAACAGTTATAACAAAGGTCGAAAACTAACATATACGAATATCTATTATTTTTAACTGCGCTGACGTCAAATATGGCGGGAAATTCAATTTGAAATTTTTCCGGATTTAGCTGGCGCATCCTGTATAATGTGTTAATTTGTTATTCTAATAGTAATGGAAAAATATAAAAATTGTTGTTGAATTGTTTGTATGAAATTGTGCAGTTTAAGATATGTCTATTTTAATTTATGATATAGTTTATCATAAGTTAAAAAATTTATTTTTTAACTGTGTTTTAATTTTATATGGAATGCAATAATAATTACTCATATACATTTTGCAGAATTGAACTGTGATCCTTCGAGTGGAGTACAGTTTCACATAGCCAACATTCATTACAAGTTATCAAATTGTTTAGTGCAGATCAACAAAATATTTGGATGATATAATAATTTAAAAATATTGGAATTTGCATAACTTTTGTGATTCTGTTTAATGACTTAATCTTCAACTGAGATATACTGTTCATGATTTGCTCTTCCTGTATGACACTCACGAGCATCAAGAGAAATCACAGGACCCAGTATGAAGTAGGTTTTGAGGCCCCTGTATATGTATATATATATATATATATCATCATAATCAACCGTTATCAATCCACTGCCGGATGGTCTCCAAGCAATTTCCAGTTCTTTCTGTCTACAGCCTCTCTGATCCAACACTTGATGTAAAATTAACAATCTCATCTATCTGTAATGTGGTCTCTTTCTTGGTCGTTTTTTATCCCTTGGTATCCAGTGAAGTACTTTAGTTGTCCATCTATTATCATTTAAGAATAAATGAATATGTTGTTGCTGTGTGTTATGTGCCATCAAGTCGCGTTCAACTTCTGGTGACTGTGTTGACAAATTTTCTCCAATCAGACCTGCTTTTGGTCAGATCGCACAGTTCTCTCAAAGTCATTTCAGTAGTTGTCTTGATCCTGTCTATCCATCTTGTTCATTGTCGTCCTCCTCTTCTGCTTTCCTCCACCTTTCCAAGCATAATCGTCTTTTCCAATCCATGCTCTGCACGCATCACATGTCCAAAATATGACAGCTGCTGTTTGGTGATCAAGGCCTCAAGGGAACGGCGTGGTTTGACTTCATCCTACACTGATTTATTGGTTCTTCTTGCAGTCCAAGGAATTCTGAGCAATCTTCTCCAGATCCACAATTCAAAGGAGTCTATCTTCTTTCTTTCACATTTCCTGATTGTCCAACTTTCACAGCCATACATTACAACAGGGAGAAGACCATTGCCCTTACTATTCTTATCTTGGTTGACATAGAAATATCTTTATCCTTCATTATCTTGGATAGGCCAGTCATTGCAATTCTTCCTAGGGTCAACCTCCTTCTTATCTCTCCTGCAGTGACTCTCCTTCAGCACTGTCCCTTTTTATCAATTCTAAAGCCAAGGAAGACATAGTATTCCACAGCCTCTATCTCCTCGCTATCAATTTTAAAATCAGTATTCATGCTTATTGTTATTACTTTTGTCTTTTTTATGTTTAGCATTAGTCTACATTTGGCACTTTCCTTTTTGACTTTCTTGATCAATTCCATCAAGTCTTCCTTGTTTTTGGCCAGCAGAATGGTGTCATCAGCATATTGATTATTGATGATCAGATTATTGATGATTTCTCCACCAATTCGGATACCAGCTATAGTATTCTCTAATTGAGCCATTCTCATAACATATTCACTGTAACAATTAAAAAGGTATGGAGAGAGAGAATGCAGCCCAGTCTCACTCCATTTCTTATTTTGAACCATTCTGTCTCTCCGAATTCTGTTCTAACAGTAGCTTCTTGTCCAATGTAAAGGTTTCTCATGAGTATGAAAAAATTGAAATTGAAGTTGAGTATGAAAATTGAACTCTCATGAGTATGAAAATTATTTCTTATGAGTATGAAAAAATTGTTAAATGGATATATAGTGGATTCAGCTTAATTGGGACAAATCTCAAAGAACGAAAACCAAACTAATTAACTTAACACTTAATCGGGACAGTAGAAAGAAAAGAAATTTCCAATTTTTGATATATTAGGGATTTTTCAAAAGTATGGCAACACTATATACACTAATACTTGTTGTGTGCTTTCTTAAAAAAATCCTTATACAAAAATTATAACATTTTATTGTAGCAGTAATTTTTCAGGTTAAACCTTTCTACAAGATAATACAGACTAACACAATGGAGCGGATCGTTTCTTCACGTCCTATTACATACACATCGTTGACACACTGTCGCTGCACTATATTAGTGCGGCAACAGTGTGTCGATAATGTGAAACTAAAGAATGGATGTTTATATTAAACATTCATTCTTTAATAAATTATAAGTGAATATCATCGTTGATAAATAATACATAACAATACCGTATTCAGCAACACTAGCGTGATGAGAATCAGTTATCTAGCGTCATGAGTCTGGCAAATGTGCCTCTACTTAAGAGTGTATCGTTACTGTACCTAGCGATATTCATTTACAGTGTCGATTTTATTTAAAATTTTAAAATCTTGGCCAAGATGTCAAGAAAGGATTTTACGCTTTCGAGTAAAATTGTTTTGCTGGATAAAATTAAAAGCCAGTCATTTAATACAAGCCATCGTAGACTCACTGAAATAAACCAAAATCTACCGTAGTGTAATACAAGCCATCGTAGACTCACTGAAATAAACCAAAATCTACCATAGATCCATGTAGACTCGCTGAAATAAAGCTGAATAAAATTAAAAACCAGCCATTTAATACAAGCCATGATAGACTGGCTGAAATAAGCAGCCATTTAATACAAGTCATCGTAGACTTGCTGATATAACTGGTGTATAAAGCCAGCCATTTAATACAAGCTATCGTAGACTTGCTGAAATAAACTGAAAATCTACCATAGCACGTCTCCTAAAACAAGAAAATCAACTGCATGAGTAGTGGGCATTACAGAAAGAAATTCCGGAGTCAGCCATTTAATACAAGCTATCGTAGACTCGCTGAAATAAACCAAAAGACCATTTAATACAAGCCATTGTAGACTCACTGAAATAAACCAAAATCTACCATAGATATACAAGCCAAGATAGACTCGCTGAAATAAACCAAAATCTACCATAGACTATACAAGCCATCGTAGACTCGCTGAAATAAATCAAAATCTACCATAGCACGTCTCCTACAACAAGAAAATCAATTGCATGAGGAGTGAGCATTACAGATATTGATTCCGGGAACATCCAAAAGAAAGCATGATGGAAAGGATCCAAAAGTCGAAGCATTAGATCAATGGTTTTCTACAGTATAGTTAGTAAGCAAGGCATGAATATCAGCAGCCCAGTGTTGAAGACGAAGTCAGATGAGATCGGTAAAAAGCTAATAATTAGGTACCTATTTTAATAATGCATTAAAATAGGTAGTCAGAGGAGATTGCTAACTAATAATTAGGTACCTATTTTAATAAATCATTAAAATAGGTACAAAAGCTAATAATTAGGTACCTATTTTAATAAAGCATTAAAATAGATACCTGTTATTATTTTTTACCTATTATTTATTTACCTACGAATTACATATTTTTAGAATTTATTACTACTTCGTTTAATTGGGACAGCCGCTTAATTGATTTAGAATTTATTATTACTTCGTTTAATTGGGATAGCCACTTAATTGGATCAAAATTTGAATTTATCATTACTTCATTTAATTGGGACAGCCGCTTAATTGGGCCAAAATAGCTTAGTCCCAACGTATCCGAATTAAGCAGAATCCACTGTATATATATTTCTTTTTCTTCTCTGTAAGATATCAAAACCATACATACTATAGTCTGTTCAGCCTAACCTTGTGCATGACCTTGGAGACAATCCGACTGCCTCATCTCTACCAAAGTATCCTTCCACATTACTCGTCTCGTATCCGTGTTGACATGAATATGTGATGTCATGATACAATTTATAAGAACCAAAAGTGTAATCTGTAAAATATCACAAAAAACAAATTCAATCTGAAATATTGTACTGTACATTTGGCCAACACTTTCCTAAGTTAATGGCTCTGAAAACAGCCGTTTAATAAGACAGCTCAGGGTATGTTCGAAAATACTAACTGCTACAACCGGTGAAACCGGAGAGTTACCGGTCTTCAATCAAAAACAAATACCAGAAACTTCACGGTGACTCCTCTGTTGCAACCGCTCTCACCGGCTTTTGAGCTCGGTTGCAGGTGACATCAACATACCAAGATGGCTGACAGTTATTTTTCAGTGCAAGAAGTGTGATTATAAATCATTTAACTTTGAAAATGTGAAATCTCATCTGTTTCAAGAGCATATAATAAATACCACTTCTTCAAATTAATTGATTGATATCAATTGTTTATCGGCTGCCATCTTGTTGAATCTAACCAATTTTCTATTCTCGTACTCACAAATAAACCTGGAACGAAGATTACCGATGACATATGTCGCCGCAACCATACTAACTGACCGGTTAGTATTTCTGAACTTACCCTCAGATGATGATACAAGTAATATAATAATAATAATTTAAAAATAAGAATAATATATCATCAGCCAAAAATATTTATAATTTTAATATTATTCAAAAAATATCAGAGATAAAAAAATAACGTAAATCTATATTTTTGATAGAATAAAAATTCTGATTCTTTACTGTTTTAATTTATTTTTAATTTATTCTAAAATATTTTTGATTATGCAAATTGTGTCTTCGAACTTATAAATATTCAATGAAATTAAATTATTACATAAATTTTTCATAAAAGATAAAAATTTTCTTAATGTTACAGTGAACAGAAAACATAAAACAGAGTTAGCTGTTCAAAATATTTTAAAAATATATATAAAAATTATCTTTTATATTTAGTAAATCAAGTAAATATTCATGTCGTCTTAACTTGATTTGTGAACATATTAAAATTCAAAAGATTTTTAAAATAAAACAATAGGCTTTTATATAAATCCTATTACTGTCAAAAATATCTAAATTT
The DNA here is from genome assembly GCA_000484575.1 of Olivierus martensii. Taxonomy (NCBI): domain Eukaryota; kingdom Metazoa; phylum Arthropoda; class Arachnida; order Scorpiones; family Buthidae; genus Olivierus; species Olivierus martensii. The sequence goes on along the minus strand of AYEL01082285.1, from coordinate 33,953 downwards.
ATCTGCTTCGTAGAGAAGCTTTGGTTAAAAAAAGATTGCATCTCTTATGTAAATTTTATTTTAGAAAATATATAATTTTATCTCATATTTATATATTTAAGTTTAATTTAATAATAAATAAGCTAAATTTTATAATACATTAATCCGTTTAATTGCATAATATTAATTTTGAATGAAGGTAATTATATACAATTAGGTTGTCTATCCGTAGAACTTACATAATAAAGACAATACAGGATGTTGTTCATCATTATATACATTAACTTTATCCCGCTGATTGATTATCAAGTGAAATGAACTTCTGATAATGATATCATTAAAGAGGTAAAGTAACTTAATGACATCAAGATGACATAATCAATTAAATTCAATGTTTATCTTTGTTTATATCCATAAACAGAGAGAGTTTTCAAACTTTAAAGAGATTTTATTATTTTTTTTTAAATTACTGTCAGCTTATTTAATTTTTCAGTTATGTAATTTAATTGTTTAGAATAATTTTAGTACAAATTTTAAGATGACATAATCAATTAAATTCAATGTTTATCTTTGTTTATATCCATAAACAGAGAGAGAGAGTTTTCAAATTTTAAAGAGATTTTATTATTTTTTTTAAATTACTGTCAGCTTATTTAATTTTTCAGTTATGTAATTTAATCGTTTAGAATAATTTTAGTACAAATTTGAGTAATGAAGTTGAGAAATATTTTACTTAAAAATTTGAATTCTTTACAATTCTGTCAAAGTTCTTTAGATTCAATTCTAGTTAGAAATTCTTGTTATACTTAGACCATTCTTTGTAAATATTGTGATTATTCGATCTTCTTTCATATATTTTGATTAAAATCTAAAATTTCTCTGAAGAGATTAGATTATTAAACTTGTTAAGTAAAACATCACGTCTAATGATAAAGCCACAAAGAAGAATCTTGTTAAATTGACAAGAATATTATTAGATTTTACATTGAATATGATTATAATTAATTTTAAGTATTTATTACAATTAAATTTCCTAAAAATATCTTAAATTTAACTAATAAATATCGCGTATATCAGCCTTAATTGCTCGTATGTATGATGTAAGTTTACGGTATGTTCACAAAATATCGAATTTTTTGAAGCCAATTTTCCGTATTTTTAGTATTTAATATCGAAAAGATGCTAATAATAAACTAGATTTAGTTTTATAAACAATTTGTTAATAAAGTAAAAGAATCTTTTAAAAAGAAAATGTTGAATATAATTAAAAACTGTAAATTTCTTTTTGATATGATTACAAATATTTGCTTATGAAAGTAAGTTCCTTGCAATTTTAAATATCTCCATAATATATTATATTAATTTAATGGTTTGAAGTAGAAAATATTCTATAAAATTACAGCAAAATTTTATTTTTGATCTTTTAATGTTAAAATGATTAAGTTTGTTTATTATATAAAAATACGTTGTAAAGAATTGATCCAATTATCTGATTGTTTCACCTTAATTAAAAATGGCAAATAGAATTAAAATCATTCTCTCAAGACTTCATCTCCTTCAATAAACACCATATTTTCTTTATTTTCTATTATAATCTCAAAGGTATTGATGAAAACACATTTATTAACACGCTTTATATATACAGAATGGAAGAAAAGTCTGTATCCCTCCAAATAATTTGATAAACATAATAGATTTTAAAAATCTGTTAATGCCAACAAATAGGAAGTTATGGGTGGGCTATCTAAAAGAGCTGATTACGCAAATGAGAGCGGTTGCAAATCCTATTTCATAAACCATAACAAATAGAAAAATATTTTCAATCACAATCTTGTTCAGCATTCAATTCTAAACACAATAAAACAGACTTCATCAAAATCGGATGAATAGTTCATTCAAAAATGAAACGAAAACATTTTTACATGCAAAGAGTTGATACTTCTGACATGTAAATCGACACCAAAACATAACACCCCCAAAACAGACTTCATCAAAATCGGATGAATAGTTCATTCAAAAATGAAACGAAAACATTTTTTACATGCAAAGAGTTGATACTTACTTCTGACATGTAAATCGACACCAAAACATAACACCCCAAATCAATAAATTGAAAACACAGACCCTAATCAAGCAAAAACTAATAAAGGATATGCTCAAAATGTCTTGCACCAGCACAAGTACAGTTGAACATGATATTGGATGGATTTCATCACAACCTTGAGTGTCAGTAGAAATCTTTGCATAAACAATAATGATGCAGTCTTGAAGATCCTCTACTGTTATTATGCAAGAAAAAGTTGTTGTGGTCTCATCAATTTCTGTTTGTGGGCAAACTAATCTTGTGCGTTTCAGGGAATTGACATATGATAGATAAAAGTGTTTCATTTAGGAGAACTATTCATTCGATTTTGATAGTTTTTTTTTTATTGTGTTCAAAATTAAATGCTGAACAAGTTTATAATTGGAAATTTTTCTCTATCTGCTACAGTTTATGAGATAGTATTTGCAACTGTCCTCATTTGTATAATCAGCTTATTTGAAGGTCACCATCAGGTAACCCACCATGACTTCTTATTTATTGGTATTAATAGATTTTTGAAATCTATGATAGTTATCAAATTATTTGGTGGGATACAGACTTTTCTTTCACCCTATATATAGGCCTATTTATGAAACGAAAATCTCATAGATTTATTTTTGGAGATAACTTAAAAATGAAAAGCACTTTAATTTTCATTAATAAAAATCACAGACTTTTTAAACATTTATTTACATCTTTTTTTAGCATGCATTCCAGAAAAATGTAAATTATAGTCACAGTACGCGTATACCAAAAAGAATTTTATAGATTATAAAGAATTCAAGAGGAATTAAAGGATTATTTTAATTTTCTTGACTTCTCAAATTTTAAATAAATTTTAATCTCGTGTTTATTTATAGAATGCGTAGGATGGAGTCAAAAATCGAAATATCGTCTTGAATCCGCAGAAAATCGTATTAATGCATTCCAGATTAATTTGTTCGCAATCAGTTGGTTTAAATGGAATAAAATTTTACCTATAAACACATTATTTAATCCTTAAGTATAGTTATCTAATCCGAAATTATAGGAACAAATTTACTATTGCGTTTGCTGGAACTTATTGGGAGAATATATGGGATTTTCATAAATTTATTCTAAATTTCCAAAAGTTGCTTTATAAATTTTCGAAGCTAAATTTTGAAATGGCTATTAAACCGATTTTATCTCACTACTTTGTCATGGAAAAGATCCCATTAAGGACTGTCACTTGTCATTTTGCTAAACTGAATATAAAGCTCTCTGTGACCTTTTAAAATTTATATCGTATATTATTTTATATTAAATGTTTATTTATTATAGAAGCGAAGTATCTTCTTGGCACAGTTATTAGTCCTTAAATTTTTTTTTTCCTATATAGAATGCCCGACTCAAATGAATTGAAAATTGCTATAAATTCATTTTAATATATATAAAATAATTAAAAAATTGTTTAATTTAATGTTAAAGTCTCTTTAATAAACAAGCATTGTTAGATATAAATGCATAAATAAATAAAAATTTATATGAAGGATGATAACTGTGCATGCTTATTACTGAAGATGAAGATTGTCCATGGTTATTTTTTACGGATATCATTCATTAAAACGTAAAGTTTGTGAAATAAAGTAAGAGTATGTTCTATTCATTTATTTCAACTTGTTTTTATGTAACTGGAAAGTAAAAATAGTAAACCAATTCTGTCTTATCTTGAAACATTAACTGTCGTAAGCCATTATTTATAAATTATGTTAACGTTAGGAGAATTGCTTATTATTTATATGGCTTTGCTCGGAAGAATTTTTGTTTTTGTTTGGTATCTGTAATCTCTTAATTAAATTTCTTTCTTTACGGATTATTTTTCATATGTTTGTTATTTTTTTAACGCTTTGCTGTTAATAAAAACGTGAAAAGTTTACATTTTATCGATTTTTAGGTATTTGTAAAAATTTTAATATAATTTTTACACGTTTTTTTTTTGCACGCTAGCTAAATTTTTAATCGTCATTGAAGCTTAATGCATTGTTGAATTTTTTTTTTTTTTTTTGCAAACTTTCGAAAAAAATGCACAATTTATAAGCAATTCTGGCATTCTAAATTCCTAAAATGTCTAGGATCACCATAAATTCCACTATTATTGCCATTTGTTGACCATTTATTCGAATTAATTGCTTGATTTAACTAGATAAATAAAATATAAAACGAACCTAACAACTTTGTTTTAAAAATATTTCACCATCTTTTAAGACAAGTTAAAGTTGTTTAATGAAATTCTTGGCAGTAATTAACTTTTCGAAATATTCTTGTTATTAAGAGAATATCTCATAATTTAAGTAAAAATTCTGTTTTTCCTCTTGCCGTCATAGAAAAATCGCTATTTTTATTTTATGATATTCGCTTTATTAAACATTATCTGACAAAATGTCAGAGGTAATCTAAGTTTCAATGGAATGTTTCTGTTACTTATATAAGATTTTTATTATTTATACGGTGATTTTAATGGTTAGAAAGCTTTTATGTTAAGAAAAAACATTAATTTTTTCCATTATTCCTTGTTATTTTACAATAATTCGTAATTTATCGATGTTAATTAAAATAATTTTCTAGAATGTCTAAGTAATTCTGAGTCTTTCAGATGCTTACGCGTAGAATAATTCCTAAACAAAATTGCATTTGTAGAAAGAATCTTATGAATACTACAGATGATAATCGATATTTCTTCAAAAAACTCAACTGTTTAGAAAAATTCATCGCTTAAATTTCATCAAAACTTTCAACGATTTTTGAATAAATATTGTGCTATGTGAATACTTGTATTAAAAAAAAAGAAAACTAAAAATAAGCTGGAATATATTAACTCCGGAGTTATAAATTCTCGAGTTTGTTGATTATTAAGATAATTTTTATTTCCTCCTAGAAAAAAAAAAAAAAAAAAAAAACAGTTATATCTATGGGAAAAGTAGTAACATAGTAGATAAAAATGAAATCTTGAAAGCATAAAAATTGTTAATTTAATGTAAATAAATTTATGAGCTGCAATTTTAATCAATTATGAAACACAAAAATAATGTTTTTAGAAAATTAATATAAAACACGCTGAATTTTTTTTAAATTTCTATTAATTTGCAAAACACGCAAAATTTTTGCTTGCAACAGTTCTCATAATTTTCACATTTTTCTACATAAAATTATTTGCATTTAACGTACATTTTTATCGTTAAATAACATACTACACACGTATTATTTTTATTTAAAAAAATTATTTTTATATATACATACAAAAAAATAATAATTTTACTAAAATGCACTTAATTCATTTAATGCATTAATTAGCTTAAAATTAAATATATAATTTAATTCGGTACATTTAACTTTCAGCTTAAATTAAATTTTCAATAACTATTTTAATGTTCACGAAGAAAATTAGAATTTAATTATTTTAGACATCCAGATATCGAAAGAAGGACGTTAATGAAGCTGAATATCAGATAATTTAACGTCATTAATGAAGACGAGAAAAGATATTTCCCCCAAAAAAATTTTTAAAGGAAAAAAAAATAGAAAGAAAGTAAATGGCATGAAGCTGAATATCAGATAATTTAACGTCATTAATGAAGACGAGAAAAGATATTTCCCCCCCAAAAAATTTTTAAAGGGAAAAAAAATAGAAAGAAAGTAAATGGCATTATTATTATTATTATTATTATCATCATTTTTCTACAGTAGGATTTCTACACTAGCTCATTATGAGATGTTTCTAAAAATTTGCTACGAGTAAAAACTTTCATTGTTTCTAACGTTACTCATATTTAAATTTCTACTGATGTAACACAGAATGATATATATTCAAACTATTTTATTAAAACAACAAAACAATAACTTTCAAACTAAGTTTATGAGTGTTATTCCAGTATAAAATCACGTTAAAACATCAGTAACCAGGAATAATAAGGAAGATTTCTTTTCGGATTAGAGGTATTCCGGATTAGTGAAATCGAACCATTCTAGAATTGACCAATAAAAAAATATTTTAAATCCTATAATATGTTATTTTGACTATAAAAAATCGTTTTATCGACAATATATCCTAACATCATTAATCTAAATAAATAATATCCAGATTAACAGTGTCGAATTAACATATTTTTTGCTTTAATTACTCGCGTAATTTTAGGTAATAAAACTAAAATTTAATGATTATAGTAAATTATTATTAAACTGAACATAATAATTAGTTTGCTAGTGAGAAAACTAACTATATCAACTCATATCTAAGTAAAATAATAGCTAGCATTTAGTGTACATTAAATTCGTAAACATACTCGCATCACAGAACTAATACAAGGAAAAATACAAAGCCAGCTTCAGATATCTTTTTTACTGCATATATATATATAGTATATATAAAAGAATTGGTTTCTTTCCGTATCGAAAGTACGATAATTGCATTGAAACTATCCGATTCAACATATCAGAAAAACTTCCATTATAGAAAGATATTGATAGGCACACAATTCAGACGGTTCATTTCCCGTCTTTTTGCAGCCATTTCTATTAGAGAAGAAAGTCGGATTTCTCTACTTAGCTGTGCTTCTTGTAGCATGCACACCGTTGTCCTAACTTGCTTTATTGCTTGATTTCGGTTGTCTTCCTAAATCCAAAACTCCTTTTGTTTCATCTCCGTAAGAAAAAGGGATTTAAAAATAAGTAGAAAGAAGAAAAAAATATACAACCGATTCGCAAGCGATTGGAAATTCTCTCTCTCTCTCTCTCTCTCGTTCTTTCTTCCTTTTCTGAATTATCCCTTAATATCGATTTTCTCAGAAGGAGAATGGAAGTTTCATTTATTATTCACTATTCCTGTGGCGGTACTGGGGATTTTCTGGATGGAGGTGGCGATTTGCGGTTGAAATCGTTCAAGTCATTCTGAATGGAAGACAAATCAAGCAGCGATCAGCTTTTTCGATAAAAGTGCTTTATTTGTCACTCTCGAAGAATTTTTAAATAACATTATTTTTTTTTTCTTTTACCATTTATATTAATGCAGAACTTATAGAAACGTTAGCCAATTTTCTAACTTTATTCACATTCTCATTTTATCGCAATCCAAAGTTAATCTTAACGATTTCTTCCTTTTTTTTTTAAATATATTATTCATTCTAAAATTGTAATAATTATTCGACTGAAATATTCAAATTTTGGTGTATAATATATGTAAATAAATATCAATAAATTCTTCTCGATAGATGAATAATAATAAATTTTCTTTCGCATCAACATGAATAATTTTTCATAATTCTGTGGAAAATAAAACTTTCTGTGGCATAAACATATTGTTTATCAGTTCAAGCACTTAGTTCTTGAATAAACTTCATTAATATATATTATATACGTCAAACATAAACTAGTTTAATAACAAATTACTATATTTATCCATCTTATTATATAGATATATTTCCAGTGAGTGATTTCAATAAATTATATTAATATTCATATTAAATTGATTTGAATAAATTTAACATAATAATAGATGAATTATTCATATTTATTATTAGTCCGATGACTGACTAACACCAACATGATCAAAAGTCAAAGTTTGTGTTGCAAAAGACCAAAATACAAATATTTTGTTGCATTAACTAAAATTTTATTTTAATTAATCTTTGCTTTGGAAATTTTAAAATTCGCACATACAGTATGATTTAGTGAAATAATAAAGTAATAATTATATTTTGCTTTTGTATTTTGAAACTTTAAATTCCTGTTACAATGGATTATGGAAAGTTTTAATGGAAATTCTATGCCCCGTTTGCTAACCTATAAAAATATTATTGATTATTCTGTCAGAATATAGAATGCCAAAACTGTGAATATGTGATTTGAAGTCAGAGAACTGATTCTGAATTTTGAATCACCAGAAAAGTTCTTTCTATGAAAGTTGTAGGCAATAAATCCTAAGTATCATATTTTTACACCTAATCGATTAATTGCTGTGAACGTATTTTAAAATATTGTTTAAAGATAATTTATAAAAATTAGAAATTTAATAATGAAATTAATACCATAAAAATGTTCGTGATACAATCTACGCTACATCTCTCAAGGGCATATTTCTTGAAAAAAAGTCAGTCGATTGTGGAAATTCCATCACTGATCCATGCGATTATCTGACCTGACACGTCTAGATTTTAATTCTATGGACTGAATATCAAAAGCATGGTATATGTCCTTTCACTGGCAAGAATCCAACAAGAGTGGAATTGTTGCTGAAGTTCATATTCGATCGCGAAAAGCGATCCTTATCCTCTTCTCTTCCTCTGTTAATAAAGACCATAATACTTATCCTTACTTATAAATGAAACCAATGATGATATTTATACATATTGACAATATCATGGTTCTCAATATATTCTGCTAATTAGGATCATGACCCATAATAATCGTCATTAGTACAATGCATTGAGAATCGCGATATTGTCAGTATACATAAGTATCATCGTTAGTTTCGTTTATAAATAATTGAAATTTTTGGAATTAAATTTATATTTCAAAAAATAAAATTATATTTTTAATACTTTATAACAATGTATTGATTAAATGTCTAGAATTATATATAGAAAATAAAATAATTAAATTATAGATATGTAGTTATTATCTGACATACAATAGGACTTTCAACATATCGCACGAGTTGCAGTCCGTTGTTTCGAGCATATAAATGATCAAGTAACTGATGTTATTTATCAATAACTGATTACAGAAGACAAGTTTAGAGCACAAACAATGCGTTATTGTAAATGCATTCTAGATACAGTTCTATAGAATGATGCAAATTCATCAAGCGAACTACCAACTGACAATATTCATAAAGCATAGTTTAGTCATTACAACCAAAAACTGACTGCAAGAGTCTGGATTGCATATAACATGAGACCTATATATCATATTAATATTAATATAATACATAATAATGCCTAGCATTATTGGCAACTTTAAATAGCTTTCGTTAATCCACATTCTTCTTTTCAGATTCAATCCTGTCCAGAATTTCGTTTTAAAAGCATTAATATTATTATACCGTCATAGATAGGCATTAAGATTAAACGAATTTCGATATTAAAGATTAAAAATAATAATTCTAAAAGGAATTAATTGCATAGATACGTGCAATATGTGCGAATTAGTCGTTAAAACAATGCGATACACAATTATAAACATCAACTGATTTACTGTAAGCAGTAGAATTTTATTGCCGTGGAATTAGAAAATATCGCCATAATCGCGAATAACACGAGTGATATAAAGACTAATTAATTAATTAAAAATAGAATTTATTTCATATCTTATAAATCACGGTTGATTATATCTTCTTTAATTTAATTTATATCAAATTAACAAACTAACTTGAGTATTAAGAGTATCAATTTTCGCGAATCGCTATTTAAAAGTCGTACTGGAGCATTTAAAATTGTATTTTCTCTATCACCTTTAGCACCATCTACATTCAACTAAACAAACTATTCAGATTTTTGTTTTCTTTAATTTAAAAAATAATTAATTTACTTATCTGATACCATCTAAATAAATTTATTAACAGTTAACTGTACTCAATGTTTGCATTTATCTCTAATAATTTATTTAAATATATATATATATTTTTTGATATTTCTTCTGTGATATTACTACTAATAAATGAATAAATAGAAGAATATACACTGAGAAACTTTTTGTATATCTTTCTATTTTTTTCTTGTATTTATATGCTAAATTTATACACAGAAAGACATTTTTACGAGACGTCGATATATATTAAAGTTTTGTTAATTGCTAAATTTTCAGTAATATTATTATTAACCGTTGGAAAAATTTATTTATTGTAAACTTTTTATCATCAGTTCGAAGTAATAAAAATTGATTAGAAGCGGTACCAAAAATTACATCCGGGATTCCATAAAATTTTAACGAATTCTGTTAGCAATTTTTACTTTCGACCGTGGTCATTTTATACTTGACCAAATTTATTATCGAAACCGCGATTTTCTTAAAAAAAAAATACTTTTGGAAAGTTTAAAAGTTTTATATATTTAATTTTCTACATTTATATTGTAGTGATTCTCATAAACAAATTTTGTACGTAATGACTTGTAAATTTAGAAATTTAATTTTTTTTTCGCTCTTTTATGTATATGTTATTTTTTAGTTTAAAATTGTGATAATAATATTATTATATTTATTATTAATTACCATATTTTTTTTTCGCTCTTTTATGTATATGTTATTTTTTAGTTTAAAATTGTGATAATAATATACATAAAAATATTATTATATTTATTATTACCATAATGATCATGAATGATCATTGATCAAATGATCATATCAATAATCAATTATTGATATCATTTATTTGATCAATTATTGATAATAATCAATAATTATTGATATCATTTGATTATTGAACCAAATAATCAAATGATCATTTATTATGGCATAATTTAATTATAATGTCATTATCATTTATGGCATTATTATTAAATTTATGATCATTTTTGCCATAATGATCATAAATGATCATTTATTGCAAATCATAAATGATACTATGAATATTATCGGAAAAATTGGAGCAAGACAAAATAAACATCTTATAAAACTATTTATTTTTCGCAATCAATATTAATTCTAGATTGTTACTTAGCACTTATCACTTAAGTATAAAAATATCAGATGGATCAAATCATTACAAATATTCTCTCTGTTTTTTTCCCTCCAATAAAATGTGAAATTATCCTTCTCTTAAAAGGATATTTTACACTCGATTCGTAACTGAATAACCTATTAAGAAAATGAGAATTTAGTTTGAGAATTGTCGCAGGTGTTTCCAACTTAAACGGTAATTGCATCAGAGATTGTTAAATAAGATTGTTCTTCCTTTCTCTAACATGTAAGCGTTCATTCATTGAAAACCACAAAAACGTTTTACTTGATTCAATTTGAAAGGAAAGGATTAAAACTTTCTTAGTGCTATTTTGTTCTTTTATTTTAAAGTATTAAAGAGTATAAGCAGTTTTAACTTCTATAAGTAAGAAAAATAGTGCTGTAATAAATCCAAATTCTCATAACAGTTTATAGAAGTTGTAAAGAATGAAACTGGAATTATAGTTGGCAGCATTTGTTGCTTGTCACACAAGTATTCCAAGTGCCAGTCATTTGGGATTACTTATTAATAAAGGACTTCCTTCATCATCTGCAACTTCATTGAACGAAATGCACTACACTTATAAGACATATTTTATCTCCATCAATAGTGAAGAAACAAGTTCGAGACTGAAGTAACAATAATTTTTTCTTGATATTGCTTGTGAAAAGCATCTGTGTTTGTGCATTAAATACTATAATAAACAACAACAAAATTACATCACACTTAATATCTGTGACAAAAGTAGCTCTGAAGTGTTGCATTAGACTGTGAAAAAGTTTTGCATTGATGTTGGAATTGATATTACGAACTGTTTTGTGACAGCAATTGATGGAGCCTCACCAAAAGTAGCTCTGAAGTGTTGCATTAGACTGTGAAAAAGTTTTGCATTGATGTTGGAATGTGACAGCAATTGATGGAGCCTCAAACTCCTATGTCATAAATAATTCTCTATACACATTAATAATGGCAGAAAATCCAGAATTGCTTATTAAATGTATCTGCCACCTTCTCTATTTAGCGTGTTCTCATGCTGCTGAAGAATTACCTTCACATATTGATTATCTACTGAGAGAAACTTTTAATTGACTTTACCGATCTGCACTGTGCGAGAATCTTACACAGAAATTTATAAAGTAAATAACACTGGAGAAGAACCTAACCCTCTTTCAACACTTTGTGGATTATTCCTCTCTCATCCACAAAGTGTTGGAACAAAGCAACTGTGTAAAGAGGATAATCAGTCAGCAGAATGCATTAAAATTGCACTTTCAATTGACAGTTCTCTTGCATAATACTTATAGACCTATGTTGGTTGAATTTGAAAGAATTAATTTGTTGTTTAAAAAAGAAATGGCAAATCACTACAGCATTTTGGTGAGTTGTGCAGTTTTACATTGTCTATGCACAAGAGAGTTTTGCATTCATAATTTGTGAATCTTGAAACAAACTTTGCATGGAAAATAATATGATTCAATATCTAAGAAACTGACTTTGGATTTGAATTCTTTAACCTACTAATGAGCAAGATTTCATCAAAAATAATTTCTCATGAACAGGAAATAGCTGATAAATGAATTGAGATCCCACTGTCTTCTAATGAATAAATAAAAGTAATAATATAAAATAGCACTCCAAGCAAGGTATAAGCAAATTTTTAATCATCTATAACGTTTTCGGACCTGATTAAAGTCCATCTTCAGTACAACGTTACATATCAACTAAGTTCTAAAGTTTTTTGAACATTACAGAACAGATTTTTTTAAAAAATAATAATAGAATACAATTCATATTAATAAATTTTGAAAACAGAATATTGGAATAATATACATTTCATAGTAAGAATTCTGGGAAATAGGACATAGCAGTCTATTTTAAGAACATATATAGTAAATTAACAAACTAATACTGATAAAATTATACAAGTATACTGTACATAAGGTAACATTAAATTCAATAACAAAAATCATATAAATATACATACAAAACATATTTATTGTCAACATATATTTATTGTATATGTTCATAATGGAGTCTAACTCTGTACTTATACCATATGACCCTACCGATAAGATTAACAATAGACTCAATACTATCCTTAAATATAAGCGCTTCCCTTCTATGTGGAAGGTTAAACCTGTAAGAACCCCCTTTGCGCCCCGTCTATTCGTGTATATTAAGGCCCATAAAAACCCCATATTGATATGCCCAATGGTAGACAGTCATCTCCACTTTACCAATTAGAAAGAACTATTGCTATATGGGCTATTAAACATATGAAGGACTACCCCTATGTTATAAACTCGTCTCTTGATTTTTTAGATAAATTATAGGAGACTGGACCGCTGCCACAAGAGGCTTATACGATTATGGATTATGAATCCTTGTATCCATCCATACAACAACCGCCAGCAGTTTTGATGTTATACAGATTTTTAATTCAACACCTTCCCAATCTGAGTGCCACTACACTTTAATAAGAGATATCTGTCACCTTATAACCTATAACTCGTATTATGTATTCTGTGGTAATTACTATCTCCAGAAAACAGGTGTCCCTATAGGTGGGCCATTAGCTGGGATCATGGCTGAGCTTGTAATAAGATTTAAAGAGTCTTTTGTACTGGACCGCTTTAAGTCTGAGATCAAACTATACTTGCATTACATGGACAATCTGTGCGTCGTGTAGAAAGATATGAAATCTGAGGTAACGTTGGCTAATGCTCTTAATGACCACACCTTAGGACTTAAAATTAAGATAGAACAAGTATCTACCACTGCATTACACTTCCTTGATCTACAAATAAACACAGAAAATGGGGAATATATTACAAATATCCATAAGAAGCCTACATATAGGTTACTCATGATCCCATCCTGGTCAAATGACCCCTACCAATATAAACTGGCAGTTTTTAGGTCTTTATTTACTAGAGTGTGCACCCATGTTACTAAGTGGTCTGATAAACAATCTGAAATACAATATATATTAGAACAAGGGAAAAAATACGGTTATACTTATAAAACTATCATGGGTGTATGGAATAAAACTCCAGTGCCTTGTTAAACCCGTGCCCTAAGCCATCTATTACGCATGATTCACTTGACACTTCTAGATTTATAGATGTTGTTTACAATAAGGGGCTTAGTAAAATATCTAATAGGATGATAGGGTCGGTTGATTGTAAAATTGTGTAGTTATTTTTAAACAGAAAGTCGTTTGAACACTTTCGCTTGATTGATTTTAAATATATTTCTACTCCAGTAATGGAAAAGCAAAACTTGTCTTGATCGATTCTAACGTTTATGGCGCATTAGCTTTTCCTAAACAGTAAATGGATAGAGAGCCAATTAGTAATGTCCGATTCTAAATTTTATTCAATAAAATCGTTGATTCGTATTTTGTCTGTCAACTGCAGCTATTTATCCCACGGCCAGTTTCATTGAACGATTGTATAGCAACAAATTGTAATAGAAATGTCTTCTAACTACAGGATAAAGCAAAGTGATAAATCCGCCTTTCCTCTTCTGAGTCGATACGAGAACACACTGGAAACAAGGCGGATCTATAACAAGTGTAATAACTGTACTACCTCTTATCGATTGAAGAAGCTATACATCTTCACTTTTATTCTTTAATAAAAATCCATTCATAATTTTTAATTATTTTTCTTTCCAAGAAATCTTCTGCTTCTCTCTCTCTCTCTCTCTTTTCCTCACTTAATGTTTTTTTTTTTTTTTTTAACTCATACAGGTTTATTAAAATTTAAATAATACACGTGATTACAAAATACATTTTTAATATAATAATATGAAAAATTCTATATTTATTAATCTTTGGAAAATTTTCATTATTTTAAACCCATTTATTCAAATAAAATTGAGAAAAAAGTATATACATCTATCTATATTTTTAATTAATATCTTGGAATTTATAAAATGTTTTAATTTTCTAATTAAAATTGGTTATTAAAAAATACATTTTCCTGATTTCGATTTGTAAATGTAAAATTTAACGTTTTTTTTTTTAAATCTTACTTTCCGAAGGAAAAGGAAGCTTATAAAATAAGCATTGTGTCTGTCTGTTTGTTCCAACACTTATAAATTTTAAATTGATTAATGCGTTTCCACGAAATTTAATTATCATGTTCTACCATTAATGATGATCTCAATACTGCGCAATTTAATCGTACAGGATTAAAAACTATTACTTTATAATTCTTCTTTATTATATTTTATTCTTTACATCAAAATTATATTTTTTAATAAAGTTCTTTATATCAAAATTATGTTTAATCCTACAGGATTAAATATCATTTTCAGAAAAATTTTATTTTATATTTATGACAATAGATGGCGGTAAGTGTTAGTAGTGCAACGTTAACATATGGCTTACCTGTATTGCTTAATACTTAACGTCATCTATCGATAATGACTAACGTGATGTCATCACAATAGTATGTAACTTATGGATGAAGTCATAAATTCTCATGCTTATGACGTGACGATAAACAATAATTCGTGATTTCGTCATATTGTCATGATGATGACATCATCGCTGAATAAAGCAGAGTTAAAATTGGATACAAAACGCCAAATGCTAAATAATGCTAATGAAAAATAAATGACACATTCATCATAAATGATTTTGGTTCTTTCTGGAAGTGATTGTTTCTAATAACATAAAATTAATTAATACTTATATATATAAGCATAATTAACATATATTATTGGTTATCAGAAAAATATAGTTTTCTGATAATCAAGAAACCAAGAATATATTTTTATAATAACTAAGAATAAATGATAATTATACTGATTATACAGTAAGAATAAATTTTTATAATTTTCAAAAATATATGCTAATTATGCTGGCTAATAAACAAGAATATATACTTATGATGATCAAGAATAATTATGCATATGTTATGAGAAACAATTGAAATATTATATGATTATTATTACAAAAATTGAAAAATTTAATTTATAATATTTATCACATCTCACTGCTTAGAGAAAAATATGCAATCCATACATATATTCTTTTCTCATCATTTAAATATTTAAGTTTTTAAATAAATGTCACGTAGCTTAATGGAAGACTTACAAAGAAATAATTAGAAAATATCAGCTTAATTAATTATCAATTACTTACGTAAATTTAATTGTTACGCATTAAATTCTAAATATAAAGTGAAAGATATAGAGAAATTATAAGCGAAATTTTATCGACGGATCATCGCATTATTAATAATTGATAATGAATTTTACAAATTTAACTAACTTGTAAGTCTACACTGATATATAACTCAGTTTATCGATTTAACACAATTAGGATTATTTCAGAATATAATTAAATAAACTGAAATAATTGAAATAGTTTTAAAGTTTATGGAATAAATTAAAAAAAAAAAACAAAAAATATATTCAGGTATAATTTTTAAATCTACAAAAAAAGAGAGATTTATAAATTTAATGATTTAAGAAATTTATTAACGATATCATAATGAAGCAACAAATGACGAATCAATTATTTTCAGAGTATCATTAGAGAAAAATTTTTTTAGAAAGCATTTTTATTTTCTAATTAAAAAGAAAACTAACAATGTTAAATTTAGCTGTACTGTATTAATGAAGATATTTTAAATTTTGTTAATAATATAAGAGAAGAAGAATTAGAAAATAATAGTAATTTTTCTGTTTTTACAATTGATGATGTATATATAGTCAAACCTGTTTTTATGCGGTCGGATTTTGTGCGTTATTTTTTTTAATTACAGTTTTTTAATTAATTTTTATTCGTTATATGCATTTGATGGAATGTTTTTATATACTGCACAAAAAAATTGCACATAAAAATCGCACAAAAAAAAAAATATCGCACAAAAACCGACCGCATAAAAACAGGTTTGACTGTATTGTTGTTTTTTTTTTTTTAAAGAATTATTTATTAATAAGAAATTATGTATTCATTAGTTTTATTCATTAAAGAAATATGCCAAAAATATTTGATGATAGAATATAAAATTATCTTTTTAATTAAATGAAGCAAAATGCAAACTATTTTATTTGTTCCACTATATTTAAAATATGCGCTTTAATATTTTATTAATTTTTATGTAAAATTTTAATTAATTTTTGTTTAAAGTACATTACATTAGATTTTTATTTTAAGTAAGGTTAAATATTAAATATACATCTTTAAATTTTGATATGCATTTTTTGTAATTTTTCATGAAATTTATAATGTATTAATTTAAAGAAACCAATTAAAATATTTTTATATAGATAAATTTATTTTCTATTCAGTTGTTTTCCGATATATGATCAAAAAATTTGAATTGATCTATCCATATGAATTTTTTCTCCTTAACTTGCATTATTCTCAATAGTCCTGCTTCAAAATTATAATTTCTTTAGAAAGTTTAGGACGATATTTAATTCAGTTAATTAAATTTTAATTTTTATTAAACATATACTCTAATGCAAATAAGAAATTAATAAATCTAGAGCAAATTAATCAATATTGGCAAATGTTTTAATCCATTAGCTTGATCAAAATGTTAACAAATTCAATTGTTTCAATGCATTTATGTACTACTATTTAATGTGATTAATGTGAAATAAAATGGCGATTAATTAAACTAAAAATATTTTATGGAATTTTTTATAGGCCTATATATTCTTTTATAGCATGTTTAATTTTTTTTTTTAAATTAAGTTAATTTTAAAGAAAAAATTATATTTATAAAGTATATCACCCAATCTTTTCTAGAATCTAGAAGTAACTCCCAATGTAACTTTTTTGAAATTTTTACTTTTCTGACATAACTTCGATTTTCTTACGCATGAATTGTTTTTAATATGTTCTGTGAAAAAAATTGTTTACTATTTTTTTGGTCGATATGCTCAAGTAATATTTTTGGTATGGTTAAAATTACTTGAAAAATTTTCAAGGAATTATTCACTAATCAAAAGTAACAAATGTTATTTACTGCTCTGCCCTCCATCTTAAAATCACAGTTAATTGACTCAATTAAACTGATTATTCTCATTAGTAAAGTGACGTATTTTATTGGATTTTAACTTAAATAAATTTTATATATTATTAGCTATAAATTGAATCAGTTTTTTTCTTGTTCTGAAGTGAATTTTCATTTATTTTTTATAAATATAAGAAACTGTTATTATTTCTTTAATGCTTACAAAATTTTGTGAAGGAGATCGAATTATCTAATAAAGTATTTATTAAGTTTTTGTTTTAATATAATTTACGAAGATTACATCATTTTGGGAAGATCTATACATGACTACATGAAACCATCTGAGAAATTCAAAAGTTCCAAGTTGCAATGCTACTATTTTTGTATACACTTTTAAATCATATTTAATCTTTTTTTTATATTGTTAATAGTATTATCAGTTAATTTTAAAAAATCAGATTGATAATTTAAACTGTATTAATTCAATAATTTAACAGTTGAAAAAATACGTTGCATTGTACAACGAGAGAAAGAAGTGAAACATATATAGGGCCTCTATTAACAAATACAATAAATCATTTAGAGTTTAATTTTCTTGTTTGATGTGAATTCTCACTTATGTTCAAAGTACATTATCTGATAGATTTAATGAATATTTCGAAGATATTTTGTTAATTTGAATCATTGGCAAAGAAATTGCATGAAGTAGTCAGTTACAAATGAAAATGCAGATCTCAATCATTCTGTTGACTAAATATTCAGTTCTAAAATGAAAGGATTGTCACCAGATGAATTGTTATTGATCAACTTATCATGACTTTGATAGTGGAAACGATGTTCTCTTTCATCAGCCATGGAATGAAAGTTGGCAGCATCTGCAATTCGTTGAAGCAAATGGAGAAATTATCTGTATCTCTTCAATATACGAATCTGGTTTCTATGTCAGACGATCAATGGTGTGATGTCCTTCATTCAATAGAAAAAAAAAAGAGAATGAATTGTGCCAATATCATACAAAGTGGATCCATTGTCATTGGTGATTGGTTCGTTTATAGATTTGTTTAAATTTAAATTCAACTCATTTGGGGAAAACCTGTGCTGGTTTGCAAAATAATTCTCTGAACTTCTACAAAAGAACATTTCTTTATTAATAGCAGCAGTTGTCATTTTGCATCCTAGCACACTCATATATATGTAGTACTTCTCTTTGATACAAAGCACATTATAATTTATTCACAGATAAAGAGATAATATCGCCTTCTAACTAGATTTTATATCGTTAGCCGTCTGGAAAGAAGTAAAATATCGGTACTCATGTGAAAATCTGTATTTCAAAGTTGATTAAATTAAATTAATTATAATGTTTTTCATAAAAATCACCTAGAGTTTCTATCTTTACAGTTATCATAGATGATTCTATCTTTTCCTTTATGAATTAATTGTGCTGAAATTTTTCTACAGAATTTTAAGATAATCTCTTCACCAAACTAATTCAATGAATTTATATCAAATTAGTCTAATTCAATAGAATAAATGCGGTCTACAAAGTTAGACTTAGCGATCAAGTGGAAGAGCCATTTCTCTTCAATTGAAGAATCTTGAATTGAATTCATAATCAAATGATGATTTTTTAAAAAAGGAATTAGTTCTACAATCCCCATTCATTAAATTCTGACCGATCTCATCAATGACTAGTTGGTTTTACGAAAATATATGCATTCTTCTGGACCCACAATTCAAGAACCACTCAACATGGTGGAATACCTTTCTTTATTACTTAGTTAATTCCATCAGGTGTTTGGCCTGATGATTATAGATTCTTTACTCTGATAAATAATAATAAGCCATTCGAAAGAGACTCAAAATAGAAAGAATAGTTTGCAGAAGCATAGACTATTATGTCCAAATTTACTCATCATTACAAACTATGAAATTTAAAAGAATGCAGTCCTAGATTATCTTTCATCAATACAATATAGATCATTCTTAACATCAATTCTAACATTTTATAAATCATCATTAATACTACCATCAATATAATATATATCATTAAAAATGATCGAATATCACATCGCTTTCAAAAGATCTATACAAGTCTACATGGAGCCAAATCGAGAAATTCTAAAGTTATTTAGAACTTTTAAATTTCTCAATTGGCTAAGAAAGTTAAGAAATTCTAAAGTTCTCATCTTTGGTTATTTTTGGCTTACTATAATCTAATAATTACATCATTTAAAATATCATTTTAAATTGATTTTTGTAACTAAAAATCGCTTCAAATTCATTGAATCCGTTTCGTCCATCTTCAGTTTACCGATAAGACCAATAGTCCATTTTATGTTATTAAAAGTATCTTATGTATTCCTTTAATCAAAAATCATCGATGTGTGACAACATTTGCATAATTAATAGGCGAACATGTTCAACGGATCTCTATAGAGCATCATTAATAAATTGAAGCAAATTTCAAGATAACATCTTTATATTTAATTATTTATATGAGAGAAACATTCTGCTAACAATATATAATTTACAATGAATTATAAATAACTTTGCTTAAATAAATGATATCGTAACTAGTTGAACATTCTGAAACAGTATCAAAGGATCAAATATGTTTAAATATGAAACCCCTTTTATACGATTTTCTTTGTTTAATGTCCATAAATGTTAAATTTACTACTGTTTACAAGAAATTCGAAATTTAAAGCTTTTATTTATAATTTTTGACACTTTATATTATCACTAGTCTATAGAAAAATTTTTGAGATATGCATAAAATAGAAAAAAATTTGATTGGAAAGCAGCTTTTATTTTTTCTTCATTATAGCTGGAGGTTCTTGCTTATCTAATTAACTGTTGAAGTTAATGATTGTTTTTTTTTTTTGTAAATAAGATTAAAACCTCAACTTACATTTATATTCCTCAGATTGCTTTATGCATACTAGAATTCTCTTTAGTGGAATTCATAAAGGAAACATTATACGTAAAACAAATATTCCTGAATTATTTATTTATTCAAACAAAATCTTTTTAATTCTTAAACTTTTGAGAAACAAAGTTCGGAACAAAGCATTCTAATGACGCTTATAACTAAAAGTTTTAATAAGATAACTTATAAAAATTCGAAAATAACAATCAAAAATTACAGAATAATGAATTCATTATGAGTAAAATTTTATTGTTTGCAATTATCGTAATAAACACTTAAAATTCTTTACATATCAGTTGAGGCGTAAAACATTCATATGATCTCTTATATTATTTCAAGCCTAAATAATTAATATGGCATAAGTAGTCCTGGAAACAATTAATCACTACTTTTGAACTTGTGCTTTATTTTGAAATGATTAAAGTTACAGATTAGAATATATCTTCCAAATCATCTTCAATGTCATAATTTATATGTTGAATATCAGAAAAATCTGTGGAATATTTCCATAGATATTATTGAGAAACTTCAGAAATCCATCAGTTTTAAACAGCCACCATTTTTAAAAAAAAGATAAATATAAACGATTAATTGATATATTATCAAGATTTTCTTCAGTAAAATTGATCTTCCTGCTAAATTTCATAAGAATCCAGTAATTAATATAGGATATATAGATCTAGAAGTTTAAATGTTGCATCATTTTAAAACGGTTGAAATTAGAGGGTTAAATGATGCAGCATTGAGTTATCTTTAATGGCAAAACATTATTTTACCGAATTTCATGAAAATCTACTAAATAGTTCAAAAGTTATTAGTGAAGACATGAAGACATCTAGCATGATGAACATGCAAGCTCACTTTTGGAAAATATATTAAAAAAAGTCTATATTTTAAATTAATATATATTTAATTTACATATAAATTTATATAAATGAAATAATATTATTAATTTTTCCATTGCATGTATAAATATTAATTTTTTTGCTATCATTCTTTTGAATGATTTTTCTTATGACTGTCAGTTTATTGAGTTAACCACAAAAATTTTTCAATTAATAATACAGCAAAATCGTTTTTTTTCATCTTAATTAAATCACTGAAAGTAAAAATGATGTAAAATAATCTCTTATTTTTTATAAAATATAACAAACTTACTAATTAAGATCATCTTTCAATTTCGTTAGATTTATTGTTAGCACAAATTAAATGCTCTTATTATCGAATTTTTTAGATACTAATTAACTTTACATGTTTGCTTCTTTGTATGAGATTAATTTTATATTATCTTAATTATCTTATAGCAAAATTTTGCGTTTCTAATCGTGCTTTGCATTAATAATCAACACGTGTTTCTTGAATCTTGCACAGTATTCTAAATATTCAATACGGCTTATCTCAAATTCTGAAGTAATTGAATTTAATTTACTTTTCACGTATAATCTTTCTAAACAAAATATTTATATCGTAGCATTAATATAAATTTTAATATTTAAAGATATTATAAAATAGAATGATGAAAATTAATATTTGTATTAGCCACATAAATATTCGATTGGAACTGACTCAGTTTAACAGATTCTGTAATCTATAAAAATTAAATGATGTGAGTGAATGTGTCTAAAATAAAGAAAAAAAAAATCTGTCACATATTTTATCTATCTGTTTTCGTTGTTTTTGTCTTTTGAAATGTCAAACCAGGAAGATAAACCTTCTATATACAGTAGTTGTATGTCATTGCAAGATAATCCTGCAATGGTAGCTGATCATTTTTTAATAAATTCAATATTTATAACTGTTTCACTTTGTTTATCTTTTCTATTTACAGACAGTTGTATATTTTCGCTGTTCGTGATTTATTGAAAAAGGGAAAAAATTATTACTACTATTTACATCCTTATGAATCGTTCATTTGAAATCCAATATCTGTTTGCTACATGACTACACATTTAAGCTACATTCCAAGGAAAGTGATGATCACTCTGCTATCTGTATAGTCTCTTTACTAATAACTTTTGAATTAATTTGCATATTTTCATGAAATTTAACAGTAATACCCTTTCTACACTGGCACTTTAATCTAGAATAACGAGTTATTCTAGATTAAGTTTATCAATGTAGAATGAAGGAGATTAAAGATATCCAGATTAAGTCGAGCGAAAGCGGATTAAAATAATCTTGTTTCTGAAAATAGATTATCCAGTTTTGACCACGTGATTTGTAAAATGGCCGCTCTCACCTCGAATGTCTCCAGCACAGAAACTTCGTAAACCAGAAAAAAAGATTGGAAAACTGGACAGACCAGGCTGTATATATATTAATTGACATATGGAGGGAATATGTCAGCGAAATTTGTAAATTGAAACGTAATCGGCCTATTTACATTAAGATGGGACCACCTGTGGGATAAAATTGGAACTAACGAGTTAATCTACATTTACGGAGTTGCAGTGTAGACGAGATTTAATCCTCTATTTAGATATTCCCGTTTAAGTTAAACCGGTTTAACTGTATTCTGTATTAACTAATGCCAGTGTAGAAAGGGTATAATGGTCTATCGTCAAAATCTCATTGGCATGTATCATTTTCTTCATGTTTCAACTATTTAAACATGCCGAACATTCAAACTTCTGACAAACTTCTTACTTTTAATATATCTGAACTAATTATTGGATTTTTATGAAATTTAACCAAAAAACCAGTTCCTATTGAACATAACTCAATAATACATAAAGTACTCCTTTATATTCAGCCATTTAAAAATGGACAACGTTCAATCTTCAGGAATTTTAATCTTCTGATAATTTTATATTA
The DNA here is from genome assembly GCA_000484575.1 of Olivierus martensii. Lineage (NCBI taxonomy): Eukaryota > Metazoa > Arthropoda > Arachnida > Scorpiones > Buthidae > Olivierus > Olivierus martensii. The sequence continues at coordinate 10,491 of AYEL01082285.1, read as the reverse complement.
TTTGATTGAATTTTATGAAATTCAGCAGATTGATCATATCAGAATTGTTTATTTTCTTCAAGATTTTATTAATTATCCTTTCATATTATAGTAAAATATAGTAAATAAATAAATTGTTATAGTTTTATTTATTGTTCAAAAGTTATGAAACTATTATCAAATGTTTGCCATAAAAAATGCGATTTTTATAATCTATAAATGTATTTTATGATAAAAATTTCGCGTTCAAAATTAAAACTAATATAATTATTAAAGCTTAGATTATACTTTAGATTTTTTTGTTCTATTTTTGTGATCGGATTATGCATTTTTTTCCTTCTTTTTTATTTGAAATAATGAATCCAAGGGATTATATTTTTCCCGAGAAGGATTAATTTTTTATCCCCTATCAATTGGACCAGTAATTTTGTGACCAATGTTTTTGCATAAAATATAGAGTAACCTGTCAGTTTAAAGATATTTCCACTTTGATTTTAAAAATTTTACTAATTTAGAACTTTTCTTCTAATAGTAATGCCATGTAATTCTTTAAAATACTTATTCCGGAAAATAACTTTACCATTTCATTTTTAAATTTCGACGAAAGTTATGGGCTTTACATTCGTTAAAACTCAACGCGGACTTTCTTGTTTGTCTGCAATGACTGTATGCATAAACTGTATAGGGAAAATTGTTTGCCGAAAATATCAGGTCAACGTTGGATTGTTTCCTTATTAATCAATAAATCTATTAAGTAAATTAAACCTTAGTATTGGTCTATAGTTTTTTTGGGCAAAGAAAAATTTGTATTGATCGCCATGAAATCACCACATTATATAAAAATTAAACGAATAATGATATATATTGATTAAAAGACTTTCTTAACGGAACAATTTTAACTTTAGCACAATTCAACTAAATTTATAAAGTAAGAAATATTTATTTTTTAAATTGTTATATTATATAAATATTCGATTTCTCATTATTGAAGTCTTATCGATTTTATCGATATCGATTATATCGATAATAGTCTAAAAATTTGAGAGATTGCCATGTTTATTAAACAATATTTCTTACATTTACTTTAAGTCCATATTAAAAAATCAGTTTTTTAATATTTTATTTTTTAATAATTATAGCAAACGTAAACTGGTTAACGAACCAAATATTTATTTTTGAAAACTCAACTTATTCATCATTTTGAAATAAATTAAAGTAATATCAGAATCATTTTCAGTGTATGATCTCCCTGCTGAATTTCATTGAAATTTATCATTTTGTTCAAAAATTATTAGGGTGTTTTCTAAAAAATTTGATTATCCAATTAGTTGAGAACATAAAAGGTCCTGCAAGCCATGCAACACCTTTTGAGTCATGTTTATAGTATAAAAATACTTTATATAAAAGGTAAGTTTTACGTTATAATGCACCTATTTTAGGAAACTACTTCTGAGGTAACTACGATATTATCTGTATTATTTATCATTAACTATATTATATTTTATATTAATTAAATCAACATTGCAGCTCAAAAGTTTTGCAAGGATTTCAAAATTTTTTGGATATTTTAATTAAATAAATGAGTGTCATTAGGATCGAAAATTATATATATTTTGAAGGAAGCTAATAATAATAATAAATAATTTTTCATCCAAAATAGCTAACAGTATTACATTTATTAATTTTTGATGACATATATTATTCTAGTTATAACTTTGTATAGAAAAAATTTTGGAAGCTTGCCTGTTGAACCTAATAAAACATTTTTCGAATTTAATATTATTTTACAAAACGATTAAATTTTAAAAATTCGGCCAATATTTTGTAGCTTCGACTTTTTCAGATATCGATTCAACAAGTGTTGATAAACATCTGCATCGATGTCATGGTACAAAATTCTCACGAAATATTTTTACTGCTTTTTCTTATTTTCTAACAGATATTCTGACAAAATTTTTACATATAATTTAGAAAAGTTTAAAAAAAGTATGTATATTTTGTGTTATTTACTATTTTTTATTTCATCAATTTTAATCATTTATTGCATTCTCTCGAATAGCAGATTGATAGAATGGATAAAAATTATTCAGACCATAAGCAAATTAAGAATTTTACTTTAATTCTTTATTTATTTATGGTATCTGTAATTTTTATGACTGCTTTTTTAATTACAAAATAAAAAAAAAGTCAGCATAGCAAAACAAATGCGGTAGATAGTGTTAAAAATCTATCTAATGAATTGTTGAAAACGTATCTAGTCATCACATCTGCACATATAAGTCTAATTAAACGAATGCCATTAATAATCTATCATCTCTATAACAATCGAATTTAGTCTATATTCTGCATATTTATTATATCAAATCATCCCAAAATTAATATAATTTTTAGCGTTAGGTGTTGAAAGTATATAAAAGATAAATCACTTGCTAATTTAATCAAGTATATATTTTGAATCAATAACACTCTTCCAACGTTGTGAAAGCTATGTAAAAATTCATATTTTGACAAGTTGAAACATGTTTGAAAAGATACAGTATAAAAAAAAAAACATTACTTTTGGGATGAACTGATATATTTATATTACTTGAAAATTTATTACAATAATCTAAATTTTATTTTTATAATTTTCATTAAAATACATTTTTACTAGTTTGAATGACAGTTTCTTTTGGAATTCTTTCTAATGCTGGATTGTAGACAGTATTAATCTTAAATAATATATATATTTTTTAAAATATTTAAAAATTTTTTATTAAAATAAAATTATAATTATTTAATATAAATAATATTTTATGAATATTTATAAATTATTATTCATACTTCCTATGAAACAATCGTAAAAATAAGAAAATATTTTATTATTTAAATACCATGATTATTTTCAAATATTATTTTGAAATTAAAATCTATAATAATTAAAGTGAATAATTTAATGTAACTTATCATGGCAATGTAACGAGTTAATTTTATTAATTTAATTAAATATCATTATTGTTTTATAAGAAATAATTACGTCAAGAACTATTTTAATTATACTGTTGCACTGCAGAATATAATTGGAACCTGTATCATTATAATATTTCTTATTCAAGAATATGCAAAAAAAAAAGAATATTCACACGAAAATATATTAGTTTAATTTTTATATAGAATAGTAAATTTAATTTTCATGTTTTTTTTATATAAGATAATCTTAGAAAATGCATATTTTTCAATAAACATTTAGCAAAGGAAAAAACTAATTTTTTATCTTCAGAAATGAATAGTTTTTTGTTTTCAGTGTAAACATTAGTATTGTTTTTTGAAGAATTTAAAAAAATTAATCTATAATATCTTTTTTTTTATCTAAATAATTTGATATCTTTGTTTTTCAATTACTAAAAACATACAAAATTACAGATCCCATAGAACAATTCCTCCAGAGAAAAACAAGACAAAATTCTTCACAGACATTTTTTTGATTGCAGGACTTGTTGCAAAGAAAAACAGTCTTAAAGTAAATTAATAAAATGACATTTCTTATTGAAGGTAATCTCGAGAGAAAATTATTTCATTGGAACTTTTCCTCTTCTTCTCGAGTATTAATAATAGACTAATAGTCATTTTCACTAAATTTATATAAATATTAAAAATGGTTATAAATAAATCGCAAATTTATAAATTTAAATAAATTTTTAGCAATTGAATTCATAAAAAAAATTAATAATTTTCATTAATTAATCGATCTTTTCCTTGATCAAGTTAACAATTACTAAAATTTAAATTTGTTAATCATGATTTTTTTGAAATTCTTAATATTTACATGGATAATTTTAATAAATAGCTTTTTTATAGATTGAATCTAAAGAGAAATTGTTATAAAACTTTAATATAATATATATATTTTTTCCTAATATATATTTTATCATATAGTACACAAAACTTTTTACTGACAAGCACCTAACAATGCATCTTAGCATTAACATGTGATGGATGCATAAACATATTTTTGGAGAACAGAAAAATTTTTTATTCTTGCAGTTGAAATGCATATGACAAATAGTCGATTCAATTGTGTATCCTGTAATATTTATATCATTTCAACAACAGGAACAAATAAAAAAAAATAACAAAATTTATACATTTCCCTTGTAGAAAATATACAACAGTAAACAGCTTTATATTATTTATGTATTTTTAAATAATATAATGTTTATATTTTATACAGATGAATTATAAAGATATTTTTTTACATGTTATTTATTTGGATCGAAGAAAAGTATGTGTGTAACATTATAATGAAGAAAAAAAGACAAAAATTTATATAATATTGACATCACAAATTTAGAACCTTAATATGTGAGAATAATTATAATTTTTACTTATTAAATTAATTAAAAATATTCTAACAACAAATATGAGATATACTAATGAAATTTTATAAATTATTCAAATGTTCTTTCTTTGTTCTGTGATATACGAATGAAATTAATTTGTTTTATGATAAAAGAAAGGGTTTTTCTTTTGAGTTTATTATTAATTTACAAAAATATTATGGAATTAATTCTGTTAATTTTTCAATTAATAGCATTAAAAAAATTAAACATCTTACTCCAGAGTAAAACTGACAAATGTTAGGCAAATTTTTATGATGAATGTCATAATTTTTTAATGTTAATTTTGATGAAAATTATTTATTTTTATCTGATGGAAATTAGAAATTATTTGCATTTCGTTTTCTATTAAAAGAAAGGCTAAATTATTAAAAAGTGTAAATTTTTGAGAACAATGGAATCTCTGTTAATATTTTATTTTTTAATATAAGTGAAAGCTTTTGACAAATCTTCAGAAGTAGGAAGCGAACATAGTTTCTATTAATGAAAGTATGTCTTGATGAAAACTTCTTGAAAAATTATCTTGAGAAAAGAATGTGCATCTGACAGAACCACACAAAGTTCAATAAGAGAATAAAGATATAGAAACACACGACAGACACACAAAGACCGAAGGGGGATAGCATCAATGACAGCTCGGACAGAAAAACAAAAAGAAAAGTTGAAAAGGAATAAGAAAAACGAAGATTGTTGTCCTGTCCTCGGATTTCAATATTCCGACAAGAGAAAGCCACGCGGATTTTATTCTGTCATTGAAAACAGAGTGTCTAACTACAAACTTTTGTCATGACAGTCTCTATGTTAACCATTCTACTGGAATTATTATAGAAAATATTTAAGGCGTACGATTACCAAATTTAGAAGTCCCAAAAGGGACGTGATTTTCTAAATTCCTCAAACCTTTTGTTATTTTAACTTAAGCGTAGTAGTTTTTATTTTGGCTCTTTTTCATTCATCACTTGTCAATGTTACCAATCTGTCAGAAGCTTGTATCATGTAACAATTCGCTGCTATCCCCCAGAGAATTTTCTTTTCTTTCTGTTTCGAACGTGTTTTGGATTACGATAGAATATTTCTGTTTATCTCCTCATTTCTTATTCTTCTTTCGTAACTATAGAAAAAGCCCTTAACTCCGCTTATATTTATTTTAGTACATGTCTCTATACTATTGAATAGCTTACAGGTCTACTTGTTCAGATCCCTTTTATATCTTTATTTTTTTTTTCCGGATTATTAGAATGTTCCCTGTAAGATCTCTTTAGATTTATAAATTATCAATACTTTAATACACTATTTTTTTTTAAATTTAAAAGAAAAATCCAATGTTTTAACAACATTTTGCGAACTTCCTGCTTTAGATTAACATGTACATGTGAATTTACATAACATAAAATATTTTATCTTTTGATATGATTTTATCATTGAAAAACTATGTAAAAGATTATATTATGCACAGTAATTTTAATTATTCTGAATATCTTACTGTAGAATTTATATTAATTAAAGTATGCGTAACAAAATAATGTAAATAGTAAAAATTATGCATAACGAATACAAATAAATTTAGTATTGCTATTCAAATAATAGTAATAAATATTTTATTGAATATTTGAATTAATTAAGCTGATAACTTGCTTGATTTTTATAAAGATAATCATTAAATATTGATGCTTTGACGTAACAATGAATGACATCAGAAGAAACCATTGTTGTATGATCATTATGACGTAACAATTACAATTGCAAAAATAATGATTGAAATGTATAACAATGGCGATGATCTATGAAACAACAGCTAGTATGCTTGATTATATATGTAAATATGCCAAAAATTCTCAAATTATTAAAAATATACTGCACAGATAATTTTTTTGAAAATATTAGACTAATCTATTAGAAAAATTGTTATATTTTAAAAATATAACAATTTCCATTACTTGGATGTTTTTGACATAGAAAAATGTTTATAATTATTTTAATAGTAGTTTAATGTATTTGTTTCGTGAATTCTTTTCTAACAAGGTGTTTTTTTTTTTTATCAATGGAACTTTCAGAGTGAAACAAGCTTAATAACAGCAAAGTTTTAATAAACTACCTTATTGGGAAAAGAAAAGAAAAATACTCAAGAAAAGAATTTCTGGATTTAATAAAACAGCTTAGGAACCAAGTACTTTTTTTCCTAGTTTTAGTTTTGGACGATCATTTACAAAACGTGAAGCGCTGTTCGTTATTCCCTTCTTTCACCTTCCTTATATTTAAGGAGGACCATCTGGACGAAAAATTTAAAGTTTCAACTGTAATTTAACAAAGTGGCCTTTTTCTTGTGATTTATTACGTGTTTAACTTTTGGATATCAAGTAGTTATTTCTCTTATATATAAAAAATCTTATTTTTTATCTTATCAACTTTAATAAGATTTGTTATCTCTGAATATTAATAATATTAAAAAATAATTCTGGAATTTAATAAAACCGAATTTTATAAGTAAATTCGTAATTACGTTTTTTTGATTTATAAGTAACAATGATACACATAAATAATATTTTACACCCCAAAATTTAATAATTATCTTTCATTTAATGTAGTTATAATAGTCGTTAAGAAAGAAATTAAATAAATAAGAATTCATTAAATACTTATAAGTATATTTTGATTGATATTTAATCTGAAGAAGGTCGTTAGATAGATATTTACTTATACACTGCCGAAAGTTAACTGAATGGAAGAAAATTTCTGCATGTTTTAAAAGGAAACAACACCTTTCCTATTTGGATTTCATCTGCTAACACGTTATCAGGATATGAGATATATAATATGAAATTTTCTAAGAAAATAATGAATTTTTTTGAGATATACAGATTTGTTTATGGTGAAAGAAGAGATTAGTTTGGTAAAAAAATTTAATCAATGTGTCAGTCAGTCTACATGAAATACAAGATACTCTAAACTGCTTTAACTTTTCAATATTCAGCTTTGCCAAAGACAAATTGAACAAAAATCGATGCAGAATCAGGCGATTATCTTCTAGAATAATATCAAGAAAAAAAAAAAGAAAACCATAATCAAATATTCTTCAAAAAAATTACGTATTATAAACGAGAATAACGAGCAATTTATGTGACTATATCTCATTTCTCCTGTCAACTTTACCTAAAGAAAATAATAATTTTTTTTTTTTATATTAAATGATATTAAAAATTTATATTTACATTATTTTTCTCGTATTATTATTCTGCTTAACACAAACAATAAATAGTGAAAATTAGCATATGATAAATAATGATTTCAATTTTTGTTTGTATATGACACCGAGATCTACACTCTTTCCCTACACGACGCTCTTCCGATCTTAATAATTTATTTATTTATATAATTATAGCAATTAAAGAGATTTTATGTTAAAAAATGCATTAAGTAGAAATACTGAAACCCGAAAAAAAGACATAAAAATGCAAGATTTATATATATTATATATTATAACTTCTACAATAAACTTCAATAATGAAAATGCAAAATAAATAAAAGAAGAAAAATAAAAAATAATAATGTAAAAATGTTGAAATACTGAATTATTAGTCAACAACAACATAAATTAAAATATTAAATATGAATAGAATATTGATATTCAATCATAAAATGAATAATTTAATTAAATAAAATTATTTAAGCTTTCAAATTATATAAAAGTTGAATAAGAATAAGTAAAAAAATAAAATAAAAATTTAGTAATTTTAATAACATTAAATTTGTTTTATATTTTTACTTAATCATCTTTAATATTATTTGAATGTTTAATTATTTAGTTATAATTCTTAAAAAAAAAAACGTTAAAATTGCTTCCTATTACATATGATTTAATAATATTACTTAATGTAATTTTTTAATGATAATTTTAAATGTAATTTTTTGCGTAGGCATGTAATACGATGACTAAAGATCATAAAACAATAATGATTAAAATTATTAATGAAAAATGGCACAAATAAATGATAAAGAAAAGAATTCAAATTAAACTGAGTAGAGTATAATTGTGCCAAACTGTAATTAGGTTCAATTTTAATAGATTTTTAAAGCTGAATTATAAATTGCTAAGAATGTGAGTTTGTACTTCAGAAAGCATAAATACTGTACAACTGTGAGAGTAAAATAAATTAAATTTTGTATTAAGAAAGATGGAATTTTCTGAATTTAATAATCTGTATCGAAAATTATATTGAACTTAGAGATACTACTGGAACAAGAGCATTTAGAACTTTAGTTTCCATTCTTATATAGTAGTTTTACCACATTGACTTGATGACATAAAACTACTGTCGATGATGATAACTCAAAATGTATCTCGTAAAATGTTTCCTTTGTAAACAGTGTTTGGTGAAAAACGATATAAACAGATAACACACCCAAGACTGATAAGAGGAGGGAGATGATGGGATAAAGTTTCTTGAGCCCGGACATCATGTCACTTTTTTTTACGCGGTAATTAATAGTGCTGAAAATTAGAGTCCGAAGCGGGCTAATAAATTGCCCTAAGCTTATAATTTTAAAATTACTTGGCCAAAAGTATTTTCCCTCCGGACACGACGATATTTCTCGACTCCCCTGAATCAGATTACTCACTGAATTGTTAGCAGCTGTACTTCTAATTTTATAATCTCTTTAAAAGCATGACGCACTTATAATAATTAAAATTATTCCATTTATATTTAAACACTGTAAACATTTTCTCAAAACAATGATTCTTACATGGAATGTTGCTTGACGTGCATTACACCTGCATAGTTAGATTTAAGATGCATTTTTCGAATATCATATAGCAAAATTTGATCGAACATTGTTCAAACATTCATTGAAAATTCGAAAATTATCAAGAATTTATTTACGAAAAATATCTTTCGAGATTACATCTGCAAACTCTAGAAACTGGTCATTCTTTGTATAATACGAATGCCATTCGTGTCATAGACTCTTCACCAACAAAAAAAATTTCAAAACAGAAAACGTTTATTGACCAATTGATTTTTTCGGCATTTTACAAGCCAGTTGTAAACACATTTTCTTGATATTCCATTCGAATACTAACGATTCATATACTTGTACTAGTATATTGGCAACTCAACGTTGAAGTTTACGAAAAATTTTAGGAATAATGATCATAAAAATTATCTGAAAATTTTAGAAAATATATCATTTTTTTTTTTATTTTCTTAATATTCAAAATATTTTATAATATAATGACATTTTTCAGTTTTTAGCTTTATAATATGCAATTTTATACAAAATAAAATGGGAACAACTTTACTACCGTCCCTCGTTTCTAAGCAACAGACTGTACCAAGTCTTAAGATAACATAAATAGAGGGAGAGAAGTGAAGCACTATTTCAAGCTGTCGTTATTCTTTCACACAAAGGATCTAAAATGGGGCGACGATGTCATCAATCTCCGGAAGGAGAAAAAGCAAAAAAAAAAAAAAAAAAAAAAAAAAAAAAAAAAAAAAAAAAAAAAAAAAAAAAAAAAAAAAAAAAAAAGAGAATGAAAAAAAAAAGAAAGAAAAACTACAATGCACCTAACTGGCGCCATAATACGCCTTATACCGTTGGGCGGAGGGAACAGGGCGTTGATGTTTTTTTTACGAGTGGCCCTTTCCAAATTATCGCTATAATGTGACAAATCCCGACTAACGGACGCCCCTTCTACTAAAAATTTTGCCTTTTCAGGTTATTTACTTAGTACTTGTATGTAGGGTACATTAACAGAGTTGGGGAATGGCGGATAGTGGAGATATGATGATGTCCTTGTCGCAACTTTTCATCCTTCCAATGGTGCAGTTGGTGATTTTTTCAAGTACATTACACTACCCCACTGCACTTTATTCCTTCCACAAAAGTGGAGGATATCCAGAACCGAAACTATCCTATCATTTTTCCTTTTCATCCGAAACTATCTTTGTTCAGTACATCATCAATAATCATTTTTTATTGTTCATTTTTAAGTTGACAACAGAAATTTTTGGCTAGACCGCCATCCACACAATTTGTAAATCCTTTTAATATTTATATAATATTATATATATATATATATATATCATAAAGTCATTGTGTCAACTTAAATAATATAAAAAAAAGAACCGTAAATAAT
>AYEL01082284.1:0-28466 GCA_000484575.1 Olivierus martensii | reverse complement strand
AAACTAAAAATAGATTATTAAATTTATTAAACTATATCATTTTAATTTATATATGTTATACATAAATTTATTAGATTATATAATTAAATTTATTATTTCATTAATATCAATTATGTTCATGATGTTAATTGCAAAAAATGAAAATTATCTGAAAAAATTTTTTTTAAGTTTGATAAAAATTAAACTGGTTATAAAAAATTTTATAATTCTGTTAAATTAATAATTATTTGGAAAGACAAATTCATAATAATAAAAGTAATAATTTTTTTTTTTAACATAAGAGAAAGCTTTCTATATAGAAAGTAACCTTGCTTATCCAGTGATAATCAATTTTATACGAGGAAAAAAATGTAAAAAAACATACAGAAATATATTGATTAAGTCCAAATTTAGTTGGACAATCGTAGCTGTTATGTCGATAACAGAAGAGCATTTTGTTTTTTTTTTTTTTTTTTTGGAATAGCAACAACTGAATTACATATTACAGAAGAGCATTTTTTTTTTTTTTTTTTTTTCTTTTTTCTTCTGGACCAAAATGTCCATCTTGATGGATGTCAGTGCAGAATACAGATCGATATATCTTTTTCATTACAAATCTTGAAAAATTCAATTTAATTTAGCGTATTTTTCTACGAAAGGTAACAATTTTCATCGCAAATTTTTGTTTTGAAAAGAAAAAAAAATTATCATTTACGAAGTCTGAAAGAAAATTTCTCGGATTTGCATTGTTATTCAGTGACGATTTTCATATAAAAATTGTTTATTATGGTTGAGCAAGAATTATTATATGTTAACATTAATAGTTATTTTTCTAATATATTAATTTTAGTGTACAAATAATTATTAATCCACAAGATCTTTTGGATAGAAAGCTGTATTTTTGTATTTTTTTTCCATATTTATGGTTGAGAAAATTAAAAGAATTTGTAAAGCGAAAATCTTCCGATCTATATTTTATTAATAAAAAAAAAAAAAATTACCTATATAAAAAATATGGAATTTGGTGCACTAATTAGCATAATAGAAAAACTTTTTAAAAATTTTTCGTTATTTCGAATGATATTAATGGCTTAACATTTTTATTGATTTTCATAAAAATCTGTTAAATAATTTAATAGTTTATTAGAGATAACTTAAGAAGTTTGAATGGGCGCCATTTTTAAATGGATGAAGTTACAGCATTAATCAATCTCATTTTAAAGTCAAGTTTAATGGATCGATTTCTCTGACTTTTATTAGAAAAATCAAGCAAATAGCTCAACAGTTACTAGAAAAAGTTCTCAGAAATTTAAACGGTTTAAAGATTCACACATTAAAGTCTATTAATGACAGAATCTCATAAGAATCTATTGATAATTAAAAAATTATTAGTCAGTTAATTAGAAAAATCATCTTATATGCCTCAACTTCCTTCAGAAAACAGACTAAAAAGGAAAAAAAAATTTTAAATATAGTTTATAAAACTTTATGAAACAAATTTGAACAAAAATCTCTTTAGAAAAGTGTTCTTTCTCTTTTTACTTTATGTAATTTTTATACACATGACAGGAAACCATTTACATTATATACAAAAATAAAATAAGACTTATTAATTCTGGAGTTTAATAATTCAGTTTTCTTCACTAAATTATCTTTTTTTTTTTTTTTTTTTGAATTTATTTATTGCAATTAATGTTCGTATTTCCGATTTTTTTTTTTTTTTTTTTCTTTCTTACAACGTTAATATAATGATATTAAACAGAGAGACAATCATGTCAAGCTTTCCTCTTAAATTGATTATCGATATAGTCACCATAACAATTTTAATGTTTTCGTGAATGCAAAACTTTTTAATTGAATAATGAATTTAAAAAAGAATGAATGTCAAGAAGATAATTTTCGATTCTCCGAAAAAGGAAAAAAAATAAAAATAAAAAAATTAATTTCGTGTTTGGATTTTCCGATTTGATTTTTATCCATACAATTAATTGATAAAATAAATTCGCTTAAATTTATATTTTTATTTTAAAATTTAAACATAGTTTTATCGTAACAGAATTTATCTCTGTGAAACACGAAGAAGAATTAAAAAATTATAATTTATTCAATGTAAAAAAAAAAATTATAAAAAAAAATATTTTAGAGGAAAATTTTTACGTGTTTATTCCGTTAATTGATAAATAATTATAATTTAAAAAAGAATGAATGTCAAGAAGATAATTTTCGATTCTCCGAAAAAGGAAAAAAATAAAAATAAAAATAAAAAAATTAATTTTTGAAGATGTCCGATAATGGTCGAGCAGCTGTTTTGTGAAAAGAAAGAAAACACCTTCAGAACACTGAGTGATATAGGAAGAAAAGTGAAGTAGAGAACGAGAAGATTTTGGTTTCCTATAAGAGAGCATTATCCATATTTTATCACAAACACTCAGAAAGATTAACTACAAATGTTTCATTCTTCTTTATTACTGCAGTTTATGAATGGTTGAAAATGCATTTCATTCCTATTTCTTTGATATCTCATCAGATTGAAACTACAAATATAAAAGCAACATTACCTCTGAGATCTCATCAGATTGAAACTACAAATACAAAAGCAACATTATCAATATTATACAGTAAATTTACAATATTTAAATTAACAAATTATTTAGATATTAAAAAAAAATAGTTATCAGATTATACAGCCTATCAATTCAAAAACATTCCAGTGTTTGAGGAATGTTTTTGAATTGTCTGATAGTTGTAGGCAGGAAAAAATATGTTGAAAAAAATATCTTGAAATTTGGAAGTTGCAATTATTGTTACTTATAACTTTTGATGGTGGGTCAAATTTTTAAACACATGACAGTAAAGTTTGATGATGATCATTCTTTTGTCGTATTTGTTTCTAAATTCCTTATACTTGGAATTAAATCTTTCCAATCTGTTACAGCAAATCCATTACTTTCTGTACTGGGTGTAACTTTGATAGCCAACACCGAGAAATTAGAAACTAGATGGCCACACTTAGTTTAGGCGAGACTTCTAGAATAATATTTTTCCTGTTATGTAGTGTTTTTGTAGTCAAACTCTGTAAATTTTAGCTTGATTGTAGAATTCCTCTTCCTCTATTTCCCTGTGAATATAGTCATTTTGTTTATATATGTGTTTCAGCAGTTTATCATTTTCTATCGAACAGGGTAAGTTTATTAACAAAATTTTTGGAAATTTTTTAACAGGAATCTTTAATTCGGCTTTTTCTGTCAGTCTCGGAAGTTTTTCAATTGCTTCTTTCAGTATTTTTGTTTGCTTTTCACTACCTACTTTGATACATAACTTTTTAGATTACTTTTATTTATGTAACAGCCAGTTACCTGTAGTCCTAGTTCTGCCGGTTGTATTTCATTTTGTATGTCCAAATTAATTTTTTCAATGGTGTTTTGCATGTCTTCTTCTATGCAATTTGGTTTGATAATTACCACATGTTCCTTTCCTGTAGTTAATCCTTTCTTTTGTAAGTCTACTTTAACTTGTCTAATTAGCCTTGTCGTTTTACTGGGATTAAGTAGACTCTTTTCAGTATGTTTAAGAACTTCCTCATAAGTTGGTGGTGCAGTCGCCTTTTGTTTGTTCGAATTTTTTGTTAAATTACCTCTGAATTCTTTCAATATGCCGTATATTTCACTAGCGGCCGAGTGCATTTTTAGTGCCGAGTCTCTAATTTTATTTCTATCTTCTTTTTTAAGTGTTCCCTTACCGTCCACTTGGATTGATTGAAAGATAGTTTTAACGCAAGCCTCAATTATTTTCATTAATTCTCCCTCCAGATTAACGTCATTAATCTCATTGGTGTTAACGTTACTAGCACTAGGCTTATTGCTACTGTCAATTTGTGTAAGATCCATAATTAAGTAATCTGACTAATTACAAAATTATCCAGTACTTCCGGTCAGTGTTTAACCTTAGAAACAAAATTTATCATTTAATTTAAAAATGATAAATAAAATAATACTTTAACCAATATAAAACAAAAGAGAACCCTTCAACGAGCCGAAAAATAAAGTCAATCCGACATTAAAATTATCATTACCCGTTTTAGTGTCCAAATGTCTATTCACACCAGTCTGGCTACCGTTATCTCCTAGCAACGGCCGTTATTTCAACGGTCAGAAAAGCGGCCGTTAGATCAACGGAAGGGAAGCGGCATTCAACTCACTGAAATTTAAAAACTAATTGTCGTAGAAAGAGGTATCCTCATAATCAGAACTTCTTTAGCAACACAATGAAATCAAAATTGCATCACTAAGTTAAAAATAACACCACCACTCGGACTGCGCGTATATATGCGCAATCCATTACTGATTGCTGATTGAAAGGAAGCGCTGTCGGTGGCTAGTGGTCGGTATGTCGCACTCCCTCTCGAGGGCGCCCGTCTTGTCCTGGCGAGAGGGCTTACCGGCTGTCACTATGCCCATATCTGTACAACCGGGCCGATACGTCCATAGTGACAGGGAGAAACTAAGAGGTTGCGAAATTCTGGCGAAGACGACCCCACACCACGGGTGAGCGGGTGCAAACGTTGATGTGTCCGCGGTGCGTCGAAAGGGTGGACACCCGAGTAGACAAGCTCATGTCGTATTCTGAGACTAGCCAAAGCTTTTCACCTGCTCCACCAACGAGGGTACTACAGGGTACTGATGTCTGCGAGAATAATCTCGGCTTAATCATTGCCTACAACTAGGGGTGCGGACTCGCCTGACCACCTCTCTGATCCACAAGCGAACGAAATACGAATACGGCGGACTCGCTCAGGTTTGCCAGGCCTAGGGGAATGAAGGCCGCATTCGCATCTCGTGCACTGTGTCGCCGAAGCGACCTTTAAAGGGCCGAGAATTGCCTCCGTCACAAGGGAGCGGAGACACAAGAGGCGTGTATTCGTTACTGTTTGTTATTCTAAAATAAATATGAATGATAAAAAAAATTCATCATTTATTCTTTTTAATTTTAATAATTAGCATTTTTACCAGATGAATTTATTTGATTAATACGTAATTAATTCGGTGGAAATAAAGAATTTTTTAATAGATAAGAAAACAATATTTTTTTATTAATTATGATATATTTAATTGTATCAGTTAACAAGCAAGATTTATATAATTTTCTTTTATTTTTTAAGGTTCATCTATTGCAAAAATAAATTGGTAGATGACACTCTTGCCATCATTACTTTTATGTACGTGAGAATTTTTATTGATCATTTAGAAAATAAACGACATTTCAACTTTTTTTCATACAAATTCAAGAATATCACATTCAATACGACAGTTTTCATTTGGGAATAACACTCAACCTGATAGACAATATGCAATTTACTGAAATAAATAAAACGGTGAGAGGTTGCATAGGAAATAAAACGCTTTGAAACTTTATAGCATTCCCACTTTTTTATGTTTACTTAGATGTAGAATAACTGTTCAAAACCTTTAAGATGAAAACTATTTCTCAATTGCAGTTGGTAAATATTCTTTTTTTTTTTTTTTAGATAATTTTTATACAGTATAATTTCACAAAGTTGATTTTGTATTATGGATTAAATTACTTGACTGGAAGGCAATGAGAAGTGAAAAATTAAATTATTATGCTTTATTAAATTTTATTAGAATGATAAGATTTTTATCCCGAGAAAGTTATCTCCAAATTGTGAACTTAGTGTTTGGTAAAAAATAAAATAATAATAAAAAAATTCATCTTTAAGTTATAGTTCTTGGCTTATATACAATGTTAGAATTGATTTTAGTTGTTTTTGAAATTTATAGTTGGAAGTGTTCTCGTTTATTTCATTGAAAAAGAGATTTATCACGTAAAACATCCATTTCACGCGTGAAATTGATAAGAACCGGAGTTAATAAAAGTGAAATTGATCATAGATGTGCTTGTTTCATAAAAATGATACTGAACACGAAAAACTTCACGAAGATAAAAATTAATCAAGAATAACATTTCTTCACGTAAATATATATATATATTTTTTTATCTCGATTGATTTATTTTGTACGTATATACACACAAATAATTTTTTTTTAATCATAAATTCGTTCTTAAGAGCATCAGCAACGAAAGAGCACCAAAATTTTAATGAGAAAATATAGAAAAATTTAAACACAGATTAGTAAATATTTTCTTTACGTTTAATTTATCGTTAAAAATTGATTTAATAAAAAGTATCAATATATATGCGAGAGGCTCGCGCCCCGGTCCCCAGTAGTAGCTGCCCCTAGTGAAGAAATTCCTTTAGGGTCGGTAGAGTGTGGCTGCTTGCTGCCCCTAGTGAAGAAATTCCTATAGGGTCGGTAGAGCATGGCTGCACCCATCCCTCTCTGATGGATGCTCTGTAGTTCGCCACTCGACCGTCCGAGTCACTGTGGATCCGGGATTAAGAATTGGTCCGACGTATGCCCTGCGTGAGGTACGAATCCTCTATAAGGGTCCCAATCCCAAGTCGTTGTACCGGTCCGACGGGATGACTGGTGGAGGGATAGAAGCCGTTACGGTGCCCACCCGAGGGTTGGCCTTCCTCGGGCTGAGTGGGTTCATCCAGAGGCTGGGGAAGCTTGCTTCCTATGGAATCAGAAAACTTCGGGGAGTTGATCCGAGCGATATTCGACCACGGCAAAGCGCCAGGAGCCCAGCCATTTTCTTTTTGCATATTTTACACCCCCTTTCCAATCAGGGAGATTACTATGGGGGTGGGGCCAGTTCCAACCACGGGCTGCATCCACACCCGTGGAGGGGGGCCGGATGGAGAAGGACGGGGATCACCTGGCCTGGTCCAGTACCCCGAAAAAATCCGGGACCAGACCCGGGACGCGAACCTGCTCCTCCAGCGTGACACGCCAACGTGTTACCACTCGGCCATCAGGCCGCCTGAAGGGACGCGAACCTGGGTCCTCCAGCGTGACACGCCAACGTGTTACCACTCGGCCATCCGGCCGCCTGAAGGAACCCGACTATTGGCCGGCGTCAGTCGTTATCGTCTCCATGGTTGCCCGCCAGTCTGGAGCGGACAGTGGGCTATATCGGTGATCGAACCGCGGGAGATTCTCGCCCCTTTACAAGTTGGGTCGGCTCGCCGTCATGTGTTCCCCCCTCCGATGCGATTATTAGGGTTCTACTCTTGTGGAAGATTCGTGATTATTATACTCTGTCTTTCCGGCGGGCTGTCGTGATTCTCGCGACGGTTGTGCCCGAGCTTTGGTGTCCTAAGGATTTCCCATTTATGGGAAAACTTGTGAGAAAACCGTCGAGTTTTCGATCCCACCGGGGACAGTTCCAGTCGCTACCGGTGACCACAGTAGCAAATACACAGCCTCTAGTGTCTCGGTCGGCCGAATTGGCCGAATGGAAACGCTTCGGCTTTCTACTCTGGAGGACCCGAGTTAGAAACTCGGGTCCCACCCCTTGAAAATATTTATCATGGGGTCCGGGCCCGGCCCGTCGATCCCCGTCCTCAACCATCTGGCTGACCCCTCCTCAGGGGTGGGCAGCCAGTGGAAGGGCTTTGTTTCGCCCCGCCACTTAGTACTCTTACTGAGTGGAAAGTGGCGTCATCTGTTGACAAAAAAAAAGTCTCTAGTGTTTCCACTCTGTGGACGGAGGCGATTCTCGTCCCTGTAATGGTCGCTTCGGCGACACAGTGCACGAGATACGAATGCGGCCTTCTTACCCCTGGGCCTGGAAAATCCCACTTAGTACTCTTACTGAGTGGAAAGTGGCGTCATCTGTTGACAAAAAAAAGCCTCTAGTGTTTCCACTCTCTCTGTGGACGGAGGCGATTCTCGTCCCTTAAAGGTCGCTCCGGCGACACAGTGCACGAGATACGAATGCGGTTTCTTACCCCTGGGCCTGGAAAACCTCAGCGAGTCCGCCGTATTCGTATTTCGTTCGCTTTGTGGAACAGAGTGGTGGTCAGGAGAATCCGCACCCCTAGTTGCAGGCAATGATTAAACCGAGATTATTCTCGCAGACATTTAGGTGGAGCAGGATAACAGCTTTGGCTAGTCTCAGAATACGACATGAGCGTGTATGTCGCACTGTGTGAGTTGCACTCAACCACTGGCGACTACAATTTTGTCGATGATATCGGCCACAAGTTGCGACAGCCGTTGAAACCGACTTCAGTTTAGTGGTCCGTCTGAGTAGATTATATGTTTCTATATTAATATAATATAATTCACGACCGTCCACAAGCAGCCATCGTTTTGTGGTTGTGGAATGGTTCTATTATGGAATGTGTGAGTTCAACCTTAGTACAACTTAGTAAAAAGCAATGTTAAAATCCAAATTTATGAAATAAATTCAATTAAAAAATTTTTATAAAATTGTTATAAAATAGAAAATATGGACCAAAAAAGAAACCTTAATCAGAGAATACTTGTTATTTTATTTATTTTTTATTTTTTGAAAATACCAAAGAATAATTCAATAACGCAATTCGGTAAGATGTGATTGCAATTTAAATATTCGATGGTTTTTTCTGTGCTAATGGCAGCAGGTCACTTCAAGAGCATGCTACAGCTAGAGTGGAAGCCATATATGTATGTGCCATATTGGAAGCCATAGATGTATTCCTCTCTAGTCTCACCTCGTTTCCACTCTAGCTTACCGATAAAATATCTTAAAATAAGTATGATACAAAAATATAATAAATAAAATAATTAATTAAAATATTTTAGTAGTAGTTTGCTAAAAATATACATAAAAAGTGTAAATTTCTAACAAACTATTATAGATAAAATATGTGTTTTATAATCATTGTAAAAAATTATAACTGTATATTTTTTAAAATAATGAAAACACGATCTGATGGAATGCGATATCCCTAAAAATCTTTCGAACTTTTAAAAAATTATAAAAATTTTCAAATTAATTGAAATCTTGACGCTTGTTTAAAATACCATTATGCTTATAAAATTTCACTAACAGCTAAAAATTTCAAGAAATATTTCAAAAACTCTCTCTTCATTATTAAGAGAGAGTTTTGAAATATTTCTTGAAATTTCAAATTAGACCGAATTCAGGTTAAACAATATCAATGGCTAAACAAATCCATATTATAAAACTCATACAAATGTATAGAAATTTCTATATAAGAGTGAATAGTTAACGATAAAACAAATAACCCAAATCTAGAGTTTTTATTGCTCTCTCATATAGAAGAAACTGTATTGAAGTTACCCCATTACAGAACGCTAGCTAATATTTTTTTTCGATTTTTGCTGTGACAGTATATTCATATACCCATGATCTGGCGAAGGCAAAATTCTAAATATTATCTTCCTAAAGCATAATATTTCACATAAAGAAAATCCCATGTAATTTAGTCAGACAAACTTGGAACGCTCAAAATTGATAGAGGTTTTTTCATCATATCAAGTCATGAAATCATGTCAATATCAAGTCATCGAATCATGAAGAGGGCTGTCGCTCTTTTCATGATTCGATTTGAGAATCAATTATTAATTTTACCATTAATAAATTCATTTACTGTGGTTCTGAATTATTATTTTTTCTATTTATTTTAGGTGTGGTTAATTGGTTTTTATCTCTCAAGATCTTTGTCGTATTTGATCGACTAAATTTGTGGGTTTATTTGCTGCATCCTATAGTAAATGTTTATATTTATGCACAGCTAGGACAGAGGATAATTCTTTCTGAAATAAAACTGGTAAGAAAATTGTCCATAATCATAAAAATATATAAATTTGTTTTCTATGTATAAATAATTTTTATGTGGGTTAGCATTTTTTATCCAAGTGCCTACATCAGTAGGCACTTGGATAAAGAAAATATGGGTTTCTTTAAAAATATTTAAATTAGAATTACGGTACCAACATACGTTGAATTAATTATTAATTTATTAATTAAATTTAGTTCGAGGCGATATTATTTAAAACTTCAACTTTAAATTTTCACTAAATTTAAGAAACAAAAATTTTTCTAAAACTGAAGTTGAGTCTTTTCTCAGTTCGGATTAACATCCCACCATTTGTATTTTCGGATATTAGTCAAAAATTATAACTCAATTATTAAATAATAGATGGCGCCATCTTAGGCAAAATTTAATTAATTAATTAATTAATAATTCAATAGATAACAGCATTGTATTTCTAAAGTAAAATAATTATAAATTACTGTTTAAAAATAAAGATATCCACTAGATTCATTCAATTAGATAAAAAGGATTATAACTGGATTATATTCCCCTTGCTATCGTATTGTCAAGTCAAATTTATTGCATAAATTATTATGAAAATATAAGTCAGAACATATGATTTAACAATCGTAACATCAACCATTCGCCTGTTATTACGATATATGTTAAATTTATTGCCAATAATTATCTAGCGCTATTAATTTTCTGCCATTAAACTAGTTAAATCTTAAAATAACAGCATCTTATTCATCACTTCGATAGAACCGCATACAACTTGAAACAAAAGTTATAGAGGGTTTTGAAATATTTTTACTGAAGTCAAAATTGTATACGTCGGATAGAATACTGTATATTTTATTACAGATCATTAATTCTTTTTTTTTAAATAGTAATCTCAGAACAAAATGGTTGAAATAATGTCAACTGTTGTTATTTGATTTAAAAAAAACGTTGCATATATAAAAACTATTCTACATAGAAATAGATAATAATGCCTATTTGATAATTTCATTAATTAATATTTTTTTAACAGTGGATGTTCTATACATTTGTACTGATTCTCTCTCTTATTTCATCATGCTTTTTATACGTGTTTCTGGAAACACCATTGAATTTCCTCATTAAAAAAATATTCGATTCAAATTATTTGAAGGAAAAACATACTTCCATGAATAACCATGAACTCAATATAGTAACATCAGAAAACAATTCTGCCGATAATAATGTATAAAATGAGATATTTTTGCTGGATATAAAAATAAATATATATTCATTACGCTTAATTTTTTGTATTTAATATTTCTATATAATATATTCTAATTTTCTGATATGTAGTTTTATTCTTCTTGTATTGTTTATTAATAAATAAATGAAAATAAATATATTAAATCAGATATCTTTGTAATTTTATTTTTTTAAACTATGTACTAATGAAGAGAAGTTGTGTATTTAAAAGAAAAGTTTTTATATATTATCAGATACTCTTTACTAAGACGTAATTAGCAAACTCGGTTAATAGCAGTTCTTAAATGTACTGTGAAGAGAAAAATATTAAGAAATAAAAGGTATAACATAGGTACAGCAGTAGTTAAATACCGGTATCACAGCTGCATGGATAACAGTGTCATGGCGGCGATGACGTCACAGCGTATAGATAGCGCTGTTGTAGATCTGCTGTCATATTTGGCCGAAAGTTGGCAGGCGGATAACTGTACAGTATTTTGAATAGAAGTGCTAACATCATACTGTTGTTTTGTTCGTATATAGGCGCGCGCTGTCAGCGCACGGCGCGGGAAAACAAGTGTGCGACTGGAAGTATTACCAGTGTGGAGGAACGACACCGGTAACCGGTGATTTTGTTCGGACAGTTGTTTTTGTTCGGATAGCTGCTATATTTGCATCAAAGTTCCGTTTCGTCGCTTCTATTTGGCCGAAAAATATTATTTTAGCACGTATTTTTATTAGAGAAGGTAAAATAGGAGTTAAAGGGCTAAATGAGTTTTCTCAGACTTCATAGACTACTAATATATAGTGATTAATAATAAAAACTATCTCTAGATGGATGATATTCTATGAACATTTTTAAAGCGAAAAACCACTCATTACTAACTTTACTGAGCAATGAATGGTTTTTGTATTTCAAACATAACTGTTTATATAAATATTTTTCATTGTTTTTCATCAAGATGAATATTGTACGTCTAAAAATATATGAACTCTTTATAGGAAATGATTAAAGTTTAACTGAACTGAATGAATTTACGATACAGTAAAATACTCGAAAATTTAATTGATCATCGAAGAAAATGCCCACAAATTTTAAAATTATACTTAGACTTGGTATCATATATGAAAAAACTTCGAAGACTTTTCGCTGTGAAATTTATTTATTTTTTTGCTTATTTTATTGAAACTGGTTAAAAATCTAGTTTTATGTCAGAGAAAAGTTCTAACATCGATAGAAAAGTAGAATAAAGAAAAACGGTGTAAAAAAAAAATTTATATATCCGAGCTGCTGACAAAATGAGAGATTGAAGCGGAAACGTTTTCAAAACTTACCTAGATAGGAAGGGAAAAAAAAAAGAAAACAAGTATTGATTAACAATATTTTCAAATAGTAGACGTGTCAAAAAATTCAATAAAGAATTTACTTACACAGATATTATTTTGGCTGTTATAAACGTTCAAAAAAATTATTTTATATATATATAAACAAAAAATGTTTTGTCGTATTTATAATCTTCAAACTATAGTTTATATTCGAAAATTTATAAAAAAAAATACTTTTTATATTTCTACTATATTCAAAACAGTGTTATAAATTTCTACATATAAGTTTATATAATCAGAAAAAGAAAATTATTAACTGTTACTTTCCACTTTTGCAACACGCAAAAGTTCTCATTTAGATGATTTTTTTCATCATTCACGACATACTTTGTTGTGTATAGATATATATTTTTATTTTCTTGTTTGTAAGGTCGATATTTCTACACCTTAGAAAACCTGAATGGGAACCACATTGGCTTAGAGCCAAAGGTAACAAAAAAAGATCTATCCAAGGTTAGGAAATCCAGTCAAGTTGTAGCAGTGAATTTAAATTGCTTCCAGTTTTCTTTTCGAAAAGAAATATAACTTTGACAAACAATAAACGCATTCTGTAACGAACAATTACTTTTTATTTTTAACATTTTCTCTGATACAGCTGAAAATAAGTTAATCAATAAAAGAGCGAGTTATGTCAACCTTAACCATTATAAGTGATGAATAATTTTCGTGTCAAAAATATTAGAAATAACGAAAACTTTATTATGTCTTTACTGCACCAATGCAAAATTAAATTTTGCATTAAATTAATCGAAGAATGTTTCTTTAATTTTGACTATTTTAATTTTTTTTAAATTTGTGGGCATTTTTTTCGATGATCAATTAAATTTTCGAGTATTTTACTGTATTGTAAATTCATTCAGTTCAGTTAAACTTTAATCATTTCCTATAAAGAGTTCATATATTTTCAGACATACAATATTCATCTTGATGAAAAACAGTGAAAAATATTTATATAAACAGTTATGTTTGAAATACAAAAACCACTCATTGCTCAGTAAAGTTAGTAATGAGTGGTTTTTCGCTTTAAAAATGTTCATAGAATATCCCTGCAAGAAAGTTGATACACAGTCCACATGAAACATAGAGTTACGAATGTTTCAACGTTTAAACAGCATCAACAGTTAATACAGTTGCAGTATTAATTGGTATATAAATTGGTATGGCAGGAATGCTATAAACATTTTCATGAGTACAAAATCACTCGTTACTCAGTAAGGGGCCATATTCAGTTTCTCATGTTTATAGAAAAGTTTTCCGTTGTTTTATCAAAAAAAGGAACATTCTCGAAACCAATTTATGTAAATTTTGTTACACAAAAGAAAATATAATAAAAAATACTTAAAAAAAAAAATTATTAAATTGACCGAAACGTTACTATCTCAACAATTATTCGTATAAATTTGCTTTCCGGTAAAGGAAATTACTTTTAACGTATAAGATTTTATTGTAATTGTAACTTAATGTTGTAGATTTAATTATATAGATTCGGCTATATAAATGCTATACGCTAATTTGAAATGATAATGAATTCTTAGAAGATAATCACTTTTATGAGGAAGCAAATCGTAGATAATCATAGGTGAGTTAATAAAGATTTGTTTAATAGTTTTAATTTAGAATAAGTTTGGTTTATAATATTGAAATTTAATCATTTTCTAATTCGTGTAATTAATTTAATCAATCAGTTTATAATTGTTATCTAAATTAGTATCTTTAACATTCAATATTGATTTCTAAATTTTCGCATTGTTTATTTTCATTTATCTAACGCAAGTTTCATAAAAAAATTATAAAAATAGTTTATTTTATTCAATACTGGATTTTTATAGATTAAAATTTGTGATTTGTGATTTTTTTTTTGAGATAATAAGATGGATAAACATGTTAAATCAATGCGCATTTTGGCATTTTTGCTCTTTAACAGAGATTTATATTTTTGAAATTTTTTAAAATAACAATTTTAATTTTGTATTTTTACAGAACAATATCAATTTCAAGGATATACAAAGAAATTATTATTTTTTTATAATGGTTTATATTTATTTTTATTTTTCTCGGTCTATATAGTGACTTCACTTCTACTTTCAAAAATACTTTAATAGCTTTCTTAATATCTTAATTCATAATCTAAAAATAAACACCATTTTCTTTAAGTATAATAAATCTCTTTTCTTCTTTTTTTATTACTGATAAGAACTTATCTCTTAATCTCTTTATAGGCTTAACTTGGTTGTTTTTTAAGTTTTACTCTTTTTTTTATCTTAATGTTGCTTATCACATAAAAATAGAAGAATCATTATGACATTTTTTTATTATTATTTACAAAAATAAATATCTGTTTTTTAAGTTTTACTCTTTTTTTTATCTTAATGTTGCTTATCACATAAAAATAGAATCATTATGACATTTTTTTATTATTATTTACAAAAATAAATACAAGTTTAAGTGTATTTTATGTGTCAAATCGTATTACATTGAACGGGAATTACAGGCTACTTATCAAGAAAATTTTAAAAAATAATTAAGATCACTAAAACTTAAAAATTTTTTCAATAAATACATAAAAAAAAAATAATTTTATTTGCAATTATGTTAATGCACCGCTATAACTATAGTTAATTTCAACCAGAGTTATCTTTAACTATAGTTAATTAATCATTGACGATAATGATCAGTTTCTCACTTTTCTATATTTGTGCAAAAAAAAAAAATTTTTTTAAATCTTTTCAAAAATTTTAAATTGCTAAAAATTAAATATTTTATTAATGCAATTTATAAAATATTTGCATAATTTATAATAATAGAAATTGGAACTGATCTGAATTAAATAATGCTATTTGTTGGATTAATAAAATCCACGTTTAATTTAATTATTTTACAAAGTCAAAGACCATAAATGCTTTCGTTGCTGAAATATAATCTACTTAAATATGAAAATTATAATTTTTTCGTGTTTTTTAGGTTTTTTTTTCTCTATTTGTTAGCTTTAAAAAAATAGCAAACATCGAAAAAAATATATCTAGTAAATAGAATTTTGTCGAAATAAATTTCTTATAAAGAAAAATTGTTACTATTACACTAGTAATAAATCAGTAAATCGATTTGTTTTGAGTTGAAGAAAATTAATAATTTAAATAATTAAAATAGTTAATTTATTTTTTTATAATCTTTTAACTAGATTAAAATGTAAATTAAAAACTTATAACAAATAAAAACTGTATACAGCACTAAACATATTAAATTTATACCTTTTATAACTTAGATTAGAATAACTTTTGAGCTACTGTATTGAAGAGAATAAAGGATGATTGTTTTGTTGCATTTTTGCATTTTCATGAGATATTCTAGCATCTAAAAGCTCTTCATTTTAACATAAGTAGTTATTTACTTGAATTATTCAAATGCCTCTTTTAATATATATTCCTTGTTTGACAATGACAATGATAGAATTTCATTAGCGGAATTTCAATATATTTTTTTCATTGGCATGAATCAAAATTTTTTCCTCTGTCTTTGGTTTTAACTATACTCGGAAAAAATCCAATATAATTTTTTAAACAATCAAGAAACAATATAGCGATCATACGTATGATGCTACTAATTTCTGTACATCATTTTGATATTTTAATTTATTTTATTACAATTTTCATTTGCAATTCTTTTATATCTTTGGAATTAAGCATAAAAAATTGGAAAATTTTCCATTCTTTAAATTTTTTTTTCTTGCATTGCATTCTATAATTTATAGCAATTAATTATCCGCATTAATATTTTAATGCCACTTGTTAGGTGCTATTGCTTCATAGACTAATAAATTTCATTTTTTTTTTTCCTACGAGAAAAATATGTGATGTGAAAAAATACTTTTTAAAAGCCTATTTAAAATGAGAGTTTATTTAAATGTAAGTCATGTCACATTTGAACATGTAAAAGAGAGAAAAAATGAGCATCTATTATCTATTTTAGGACTTTACTTTCACGTCAAAAATAAATTTGGGAACAAGCGTTTGGAGCATCTTAAAATATGCGTTAGTGGAGATATCAGTTGGCAAAATAATGTAAGCATCTTACATGCATCTTATAAACCCTGAGGATTTTTATCTTCCTCCATTAACTGCTGTACGTCTTACAGTATAGCATGTACTTCTGTTTTCATTCGAAAGAATTTACTATTCCAATTTCTAATAAAAGAAATAAACTTTTTGAAAAAAACATGATGGTTTTATAAACTTATCTTCTTACATTCATAACTTATCATCACATGGACCCAAAAGAAGTGTATAATTTGGGTTGAAAGTATTCCTAACATGAATACTTTTTGAAAAAAACATGATGGTTTATAAACTTATCTTCTTACATTCATAACTTATCATCACATGGACCCAAAAGAAGTGTATAATTCGGGTTGAAAGTATTCCTAACATGAATATTTCTATATCGATTGACCATGTTAATGATCTCTGATCTAATTAACAGAAGATATGTCTATAATCTTATTAATTATAAATTTTCGATGTAATAAAGGAGAAAAATCAAAATAAAACACAAACTTTTGTTTGAAATATTTCTAATTAATTCGCTATTTAAATAAATTTTATTATTATTAGCATTATTGATAGTAGCTGATGAATATTCAAATTTTAAATTTATAACATCTATAGGAATGAATTGATAATTTCTTTTTAATAATATTATATAATTTAAAATCAAAATAACTGATAATATTTAATTGATAAACATTCTGAATTTTCGTCACAAACTACAAATTAAGTTCTAATTACCTGTGGTTAATTTTCTTATCGGAATTCTATTAATTAGCATCTGATAATGGATATGTAATGAATTAATATTTTAAATAATAATTAAATAATTCTAATAATTGCCAACGATAAGCATGCTAATAATGAATTTAAAATTATATTAAAAATTAATTTTAGATGCTTAAATTTATAATATTTTGCATACTTTCCTGAGAATATTCATTCATATTAGACTTAGCAATTTTAGAAGCAAACCATTCTATAAATAAACTTGTATTAAATTTATAAATTAAATAATTAAAGAGGAAATTGTTTTATATCTCTTCTCAGAACAGATATCCATTAAATGACAAAATAGTGATGCTGAGAATAGAACAAACTTAACAGAACAAAGAATTCCTCAGACTTATTCAATATCTATTCACTGTTCACATTATTGAGATACCAGAACTCAATCTACAAATATTTTAGTTTAAATTCGCCGAATTTCTGTAGAAAATTAAAGATTATCATAGTTTATTGTGAATATGCATAGTTAAAATTTATTCAAGTTATAAATCATTGAACACTCTTTTGAATAAATGAATATAATTTTCAATATACTGTAGTTAAATTAGTTTAAAATGAATTAGAAAATTATTCTTACATTGACTATAAACGTTGTACAACTATGTTTAGACTGAAGTATGTTATCTATAAAATAAATATTATGGTATATTGTATGTGATCCAAGATTTTAATTTATTCTTAAAAAATTAAATAAAACACGAATAATTAAATTAATTAATATTTATGATAATTAAGTTTATGTAAATAATTATATAATCGTTTCATAAATACATAAATTAATTCAGTGTTATTAATGCAAAGTTAATTAATAAAGTGTGTAAGATCAACAAGTGCTGTCTGTATTTTCCAATAGCAACTTTTGAAATGATTGTTAGAATGTTTTTTTATGAAATTACCAGAGAAATTTTTCATTAAATGTGATTAGATTGCAGCATTATTTAACTCTAAGCTATATACTAAAAATGGTGAATATTTGATATTTTTAAAGATACTCTCATAATATATTTCGAAACTGTTAGTAGATTTTTATAAAATTTAACTGGGTCATAGAATTAAAATTGATTTAGAAGCTGTATTTTTTAATATATCTTATTGTTTAAACCATTTAAAAATAACAAATACTCAAATTTTGAGATATTTTTTCTATGATAAAGGATTTATAATGAAAAAATTCAGTAGAGAAATAAATATGAAATTCATTAAATAACTGGTAGAATTGACAGATAAGTATGAAATTTAGTAAATAGCTTACATCATTGGCAGCTATGTATAAAATTCAGTAAGTAGCTCAAATGGTTGGCAGTTACGAATGAAATTCAGTAAGTGGCTCATATGATTGGTAATTGTGTATGAAATTCAGTAAGTAGCTCCCATCTTTGGCTAATAGGTATGAAATTCAGCATGTAGCTCATATCGTTCGAAATCATCTAGATTTTTTAATTTTTTGATCTAACATATTCATTTCAAAATGGCAAACATACGAAAAATCATGCAATTAGTTCTTTTCAGAATTGCTTTCTTTTAATTTAATTTAATTTTTCAAACATAATGTAATTTTTCAAATTAATTAACTTAGTATATATGCATGCATATTTTCTCAACTTTGAATATAAATTTACTTATTGTAGTATGTCTTGTTTCATGCATATTTTCCAATCATGTTTTTTAAAATGAAATAATATTATTTTTCAATTCTATCGTTTATCAAAAAAGCATAAATTAAATGTAAAAAACATTCCTAAATGCTAAATATACTCTTTAAAAACATTCAACTTACTCATATTAATATAGGCCTATTTTTACACATTTTGCACATAATTTATTTAAAACTTGAATGTTTCCATTTATGTCAAATTACCCGAAGCGAAAAAAAAAATTATATTTAATAAAATTTGCAGCTATTTATATTATTCTATATAAGAGATGGATCAATTTAAACTGAATTGAACAAAGTTTTATTAAATTATTAAAATATTTTTTACATTAATAATAGAGTACTTAGTGAATATCTTACGAGTTTCTGACAACTAAAATTAATTTATTTACCATTTGTAACATAAGTGAATAAGTGAGAATAAGCAGACATTTTTAAAATGCATAACATATTAAGTAGAATTTGCTATTATAAAATAGCAAAGAAAAAATATTATCGTAATTTATAATTGCATTATCAACAGTAAATTGCTAATCTTCTGTAATATTTTACAAAAATTATTGAAATACTGCTGAAATTCCTAAGTAAACATTTTTATTTATTAATATATTTAATTGATAAAATAATCAACTTTTGAGGGATTTCTGGCACTGATTTTGAAAGATCTTTATTAAAAATATAAAAAGAATTGAGAAGTGATGGCATTCAGGATTATTAAAACATTGCAATATGTAATTTTGCGACTTTTTTCGATGAAATGTTGTAAATAATTAAAAATATCAATTAAATAATAAAATAATTTTAATATAGACAATCTCCAATTTTTACGAAATTTTCGCTTTATACTTTGAACCCAAAATTACATCCAAATTTATAAAAAAAAATCATTTGCTAAAAAATATATTGATATAGTATATATATTGATAAAAGATTAAATGAGAAATAAATTTATGCTAAAATTTTTTCCTTGGTAATGTTTAATAATTTTTTTTCATTTCTTTTTTATGGAAACTGTAGAGAAAGAGTTGTCAGATATTATCATTATGTTGATTTAACTTCAGAACTCGGACTGATCGATTGAATTACATTTTAGTTTGTAAATTTCGCTATACGAATGCATAATGAAGCTTCCCAGATCATGTTAGATGTCATAACAATAACCAAAATTTGTTTACTCTCTAGTTTTTGTTCTGTGAAAGAAATCCAAATTCGTATCGATGGGAGCCAATAATCTAATAAAATATAAATGTAAACAATATAGTTAAATATTATGGCTTTTATAATTTATTCTTTACATATTAGACTTATGAAAGTGATCAAAATTCATTTCTTGTTATTTTTAAACCATTACAGGCGATTTTTAAAAATATTCTCTAAATAATATATTTATATTTTGTATTGTAAACGATAGGAATAGTTAAAAAAATTCTTCTATCTCTTAAGAAAATGATGATATTAAACATAACTCATTAGACAAACTTGCGATTTCTTTCAATAACTTTGTATCTAAAAGGTAAGTGGAAGAATTTGATGAATATGTGGAGATCCACTTAGTCTCCTTCTCAATCTGATGAAGCACTTCAAGTGAATAGACAGACAAAAAAATTTGAGGTGAAACCAATTTCGCCAGCGAACCCTAGAGAATGGAAGTCCAGATTTTGTGCTGTCAAATAAGACTTCCTTGCCAAAAAACATCCCAGTTCAGCCATCTGCCGCAAAGAAGATCTGTCTGTACTTGGAGTGACAGAGGTCAAAGATCCCTGATTGGAAGGTATAGAGGAGTAAAAGAAGTCTTCTCCCTTGTTTTTATAAAAAGGAAACCAGAAACAAGACAGATTTTCGTTATAAACAACATTAGGAAATATAACAATAGAAAAATTTTATAATTTTGACTTTCTTCTTTCAAAAAAAGCACTTATATATATATATATATAATGAAAAGTGTTATTTTAATTTTTTACGTTTTGTTGCAAAATATTTATTCTAAATAAAATATTTTAAAGCTTTTTTTCATAATTTAAAGACAAGCGGTATAAGAATAAAAATTTGTTTAAAATATGAAAGTATTTTATTCTTTTATAAAGTCGGATTTTTTAGATATATATTATTATTTATTTAGAAATATTAACAATACGTAATGAATAAATAATTTTGTGAATAGTATAAAATATTCATTTAAAATTTTATTATTTTTTAAGCTTAAATACAATCTATCAATTGCAGAAGTTATGTGAAAAAAATTGCATCGTTTCCAGAATTTTAAACTGAAGAAAGGATATTAAAGGAAAAAAATCATAAATTTATTAGATATATATAGAAAAAATTATTCATAAACATCAAAAATTCATAGTTGTAGTGTAATTTTCATAGTATTGTTGTTTAACTAAAGCATTTTCTTTTAGAACATCAAAAATTGTTAAAAATAATCAAATTATTTTTTAATATTTTGTAATGAAAATATAAACACGATGAAAACAGAAAAAAAATATAAATTCTGTTAGCTATGGATAACAATGAAAAATAAATCTTTAACAAAAAATAAAATTAATTAGAAATAATCCCAACTTAAACGCAACAAAATAGGAAGCACTTATGCAGACTTTAATTAAAAAAATGTTCAAAAAATTTAAACTGTTTTATTTTTAAGAGCAAATAGCTAGTACAGCGTAGTTTAAGAGTTATTGATCTACTTTTGACGAACAGCTTTAAGATGTTGGCAACGACATATTAGATTTCTTACGCACAGAATCAGGCAGCATGAACACGTAGCATTTTGACAAGTTGACAGAAACCCAAATCCTCATGTAATGACTTGCTCTGCATCAGTCAGAAAATCATTCTCACCTCAATCCAACTCTGTTATTTTTTGCTTGCGTTTTCTTTGAGAAAATGAGATTTTCGATATCATTCTTATCATTTTTAATCTTGTATTTGTAGAATCCGATTCGTAATTTTTGCCGATTTTTAATTACCATAATAAAAAATATAAGGAATAACGTTTTAAATGGTGTTTTTTTCTTCTAAAATTTATATTTTTCAAGTTACGTAATGTTCAATAATCGGAATAATAGAATTATACAGCTGTTAGAGTGCAACAAAATGACACTTCATCAATCAAAAAATAGGAAAACTTTATGACGTCGGAACTTGGCCAACCGACAAATCCTAAACCAACTTTTCTCTCGGAAAATCTCTCTTCTTTGCAAGAAAAACCGATTTGCATTCTCTTGCCGATGTGGCCACGCTTGGCACCTTGTCATTTCTGTTGGTTTGACTGATGGCCACGTCTGATGGATGACTGAGCTTATCTGGTCCGTTTTGTTTCACTTCCTAAGTAAAAGTGCAAAGATAAGAGGGTTTAATGGGTTTCGATAAGCTCGGTATAGGCATTGGAAAAACCAAAACATCATCAATCTCTCAAAACAATCGAAGCATTGTATAATATAGGTACTAATTAATATTGTGTCATATCCCAAAAATACTTACTGCTTTCTAGCATTCCTTCCTGTTTTCAGTGCTCACTTTTACTTCAGAAAGTAAGTTAGAAAGCATACGAAAGAATCAGTTCCAACAATATCTATTAATTTATATTACCACGATTGCAAGCAAGTTATACATTGTTTGTAAAAATTAAAAAAGCAGCGAAACGGTCAAACAATAACCTATCTTTCTAATGTTCACCACTGCAAATATTAAAAAAAAAATTATTAAAAAAGTTGAAAAATCAAAACATCATCAATTTCTCAAAACAATTAAGATAACAAATACTTCTACCTCCCAAAAGACTTAGATTGTTTACCAAAAGTGTAGTTCTCTTAAATCATTTACTAGTACTTTATATCTCCCAAAATGGATATTCCCGTGAGAAGTTTTAACAATTTTATGAGTAGATGATGAAGTTAATTTCTAATTTGTATTACCTAAGGGTTTCATACGTCTAAGATATCTAGAATCGCATAATTATCTTGGTCGGCTTCTACGATATTTGAAAGCATTAATGAGTCGTGAGAAGTTACCGAGTTGTTCAATAAACTTAATCGTAAATTGCTTTTTAAAAAAGAAAAAGAAAAAGTTAAAATAAACATTGGGAAAAAATAAATAAACAAGTTTAATTGATGTAATTGCAAATGAATAACACAAATTTTAATTATAGTAGAGAGAAATATCGGGAAAAATTTTAATTTACTTATGCATGGACGAATAGCTTCCATCAGCTTGAGGTACGTTAATAGATTTTGAGTCAATAAAGAATTATAAAATCCTCTTAAATGTTTTCTACAACTAGAAATTAACCATTAAAAATGTTTGTTTACTGAACTTATGCATATTAAAGCTTACTGTATATGTAGTGTACATGTACTATATATACAACTGTATATATGTAGCTGTACAGCTGTATATATATGTAGAGTTATATAAAGCTATAGTATACATAGTGTACCAGTAAACCAGTAAGCTTTTTATATATAAAGCTTGCTGTATATATTTATATATTGAAGATGAATATAACAAAAATAAAATTAGTTACTGTAATCTACAAGAAAAATATTGAAATGTTAAATTTTCTAATTTTGTAATGAAAGAATATCGTTTATAACGAAAGTGCCAGTGCTCGAGTTTTATCGCGATTTAATTTATGTTCAGCACCTTTATATTGTCACAAAATTAACCTAGTTATTGCAGTTAAATGTTTAATATCAAAAATCAGAAGTTAAACAAACCTTCAGGGTGTAATAAAACCATCTTACTCTTCCCGAATCGAACTATATAGTACAGAACATTTAGAACTGGTTTCTAACTATATATCTCGTATACAAGCTTCAGCATCCGAGAATTTTTTTTTTTTACAGAAAAAATAACGTAAGATTGAAAATAAACTGTTGTGATTAATAAATATGAGACTTATTTCTGCTAGTTTGAATATCAATTTTCGGCGAGTTGAAACTTTAAATCACGAAAACGGCTCGTATGAAAAAAAGACACTTCATTTATTTTCTGAAAATAATACTCGGGTTAAAATCGATACACAGAGAAAATGATAGTTATCGTGTGATGACAAACTGTGACGTAATTGATGTCATCACTTTTATGGAAACAGGAAAAAAATTGTTTTTAAAAAATTATTTTGGAATTTATAACCTAGAAACGAGGAGAAAATACTAATGGAAATTAGCATTTTTAATTGCGATAATCGCAATTATTAATGACCAAAACATGATTTTTGCCAGAACTTACAAAGTTTTAACATAGAGTGAAGCTCAGGAAGTAAAAATCGATAATTTCTGAGTGAAACTTCCACATTGCTTCTTCTATCTTCTAATAATCTTAGTTTATCTATGAAAATCAATTTTACTGGCCAGGAATCAAAAAACTTAGGTTGGAAAGTCGAAGTATTACGAAAAAGAATAACATCAGATTGAAGAGATAATCTTGTGATTACAATTTCTAATCTCGAAAATAAAGAAAACAAAAAAAAATCCTCAAAATTAATTCTAATCATAACCTTAAGAGTAATTATTTCGTTAGTAGATTCATCAAGTTTATCGATTGTCGCTTTGCAAATATCGGTTACATTGTTTCAATATTTTTTTTTGAGTAACGAAGAAAACATTTAAGTTAATTTTTCTGATAAGAATTAATTGAATTAATTTAATTACAATTAGGAAATTCATGTTTGTCATTGATTCGGTAAGTTACTAAATTATTATTCACTAATGAAAGAAGCAGTGACTTTAAGAGAAAAAAATTGCTTCTATTATAGTTTACCTTCGGTTTTCGGTTGAAGAAACTGTTTGATTGAACAAAAAATAAAAATTATTAAACAATTTATAATTTTCTTTAACACAAATGCGATGTTGAACATTCTGCGCCTTTTCAAATAGAGAAACCAAAAAAAGTTTCGATCGCACGCAATAATTTTTTTTTTTTTTTGTTGATTAGCATTTCTGTAACAGAACCAGAATTAGACCATTAATAATTTTTTTTTCCTGCCGTGTATATAATGAGCATGCGAGACATAAAAGCGTTATCAGCAGGTTTGTAGACAGAACACATCTGTTCTACCGTTGGACTGAACGACAAGAAACAATAATCCATCAGCTACTTGACAAGTTTCTTGCACCATTCGCTGTCAGTATGCGGCCAACTACTCCTGGTGTCATTCATTTCTTGTTATCGGCCAGGGGGCACTTTTTCTTCCATAGCCACTTGAGCTGCTTCTACACTGTCGACAGATCTCCATCACTCACTATTCTACCTTATTGTTCTCTTCTTTCACTTGACCTAATTTTGTTCTTCCTTTGCAAAGGGGTCGTTTCTATCGACCTGTCGAAAGGAGGGGGATTACCGTCATCTGATGCCAACACTAACAACTGACTGGATGTTTGTTCTTTATTGTCTTATTTTATATCTTTAGGACTTTTCCTTGTCAAAACTTGTTTTGGCTGCCACAATGATAATATTTTGTGTGCTTGTTAAGATGATTTAATACCGTTTATATTGCTATGTTTTTTCGTAGACAAAAATTCTAAGTAAACTTTTTTCTTTCGATAACTTTTCTGAATAAATTTAAACTTCATATTTGGTAAAATTTCTAGTTAAATGCTGTGTAAATTCGTAATTTTCGGATGGATGCAAATTATCCGGTAATCCTAAATGCTTAACGTTATCTCTGGAAGATTGCAGAGCTTATATTATTGCTCATTTTGAGTGAAATCTTAGGCATATTATCATAATTATCGCTTATGTATATTATTAACAAATATTCTCTAACATAGATAGGCCTATTGCTCAGAACGTTAACTTTAACTCATGTGGAGGATGATTATTTTTTTCAAAGTACAATAATTAACGATTAAAAAGTTTTAATGATTATGAGAAACATTAATTATTTATTCAATTTATTTCTAAATATTAAAGATTTTCCAGTGAAATTTACAGATGAAAGTTAAAAATCTGAACGAGGAACATGCAAACAAAAGCAATAATTCAAAATGTTTCTGTAGAAATATGGTAAAAAAATTTTTTTAAATTGATTTAAAAATTGTTTTGTTTTTAAAGTCTCTACAAGTAATTTTATTTTATTTTTTCTCATATTTTTATGCTAAGTATTCAACATTTTTAAAGGGAAAATAATTAAGTCATAATTACGAACGATGTTTAAATTTTTTTTTTTCCCCCATAAAGGTATAATTTGTTGGAATTTTTATAATATTACTTTTAGAAAAGAAAAAAAAACATTAAATGAATTTATAAAGGCAAAATAAATTTGTATGATAAATTCAAAAATTTTAGTTATTTATTACTTTTAGAAAAGAAAAAAAAAAAAAAACATTAAATGAATTTTATAAAGGCAAAATAAATTTGTAATGTTTAATCAATGATTGTCATTTGATAAGTATTAAAAGATAAAAAACAAATGTTTTATTGAACTAGAAAAAATAAAATAAAATAAAAATAGTATTTGAGTTATTCTCCGAAAAATGCGTTTTAAACTGCTAGAAACGTAAACGGAAAAAGTAGGGAAAAAAAAGAACATCAAATTTTCTTTGCTTGCTTCCAAGCTGTATATCTTGCGTTTAGTAAAGTCATATAGAGCATTCCTGTGACATTAGCGCCTGACAGTCCAATCAAAGACTTATGTGCAATCTGGACAATAAAGAAAAAAATCAAAATACGTTGAATCAAATCTGCGAAATAGTTCCTTAGAATAAGACGATTTGTCATCAGATGATGGTTCTGACCTGAATCCTTTGCAAAGCTTTCTTTGCATCATGCCAGTCACGTGATAGCGACAGCTGCACAAAGTTTTCCCCGTTTCTTTTCTCATCAGCTGTTCTATATTTTAAGAATGATAAATAATTTTTTTTCTGTAGTATTTCTGGTATCTTTCTGATATTAAGTAAAAATATATTTATGGTTATTTATCTCATATTTCTGAATTTTTTTTGCATGATATTTCATGAAAAGGGATTTTTTTTTGTTTTTAATTGAAAGCGTTTATATTAATTATGAAAACAAAAGCAAGAAAGTAAACCATCCATTAATCATTAATTTTAGCATTATTTCGAAGGAAAACTGTCGAATTCTAGAATTTTATTTGTACCACATAAGAAAATAAAATGCCAGTTTAGTTCTAGAATAAAAATTAAAACAAAAGTCTAACAGAATTCTAAAAATTCGTTCATAGACACGAATGAATTTTCAGAATTTTGTTACTACGTTTGCAGATTTAAGAATTTTTTGTCAATGTTACAACAAACAAACCCCAATTAAAACATTTTGTTCATGAAATACGTGAAATAATGTTGATTTCTTTCTTATATTTCACAAAAAAACTGATGATTTTCCAAATAAAGTTATTAAATAAAAGAGTAACCAGCAAAACGAATTTTTTAATGAATTATTCCCTGTACTAATAAAAGCAATTTTATTGTTTTTTTTTTTTTTTTTTTTTTTTTTTTTTTTTGTACTAATAAAAGCAATTTTATTTTTTTTTTTTTTTTCATTATTCTTATATGAAAAATTATTATCGTGATCAAATTTTAATTCCCGCGTGAAAACTGAAAAAAATTCAAAATTTGATTATAATAATTCTATATTTTATAAATTTTATAAAGTTTCCCCTAAAGGAAATGTATGGATAATTTTATTTTTATCGTTTATTCGTACAAAACTTTATGGAACCGACTGTACATATCAAAATTAAAATCTCTTTAAATTGCTTACACGAGTATTATCATTGTTATAATAAGCGTATATATAACATAGTAAAAACATATATGCATAAGCAAGCTTTTCATTTCGATCATCATAATTTAAGTGTGCCGGAGAAGTTTAATGTGAGCAGTATTTAGTATTACAACTATAGATTCAAGTGTACCATAAGATGAAAAAAACTGCTCTAGATCAAAAGTGAGCAACTTTTTTGAAATGTGGGTAATTAATAATGCAGCGGCAAATATTTATTTCAGTAACATTATACTGTATATGTGTATATAACATATATAAATTGATGACACAAGTTTTTCTAATGCCAACAAAAGTAATCAATTGATTAAATTTAGGCAGTCATTATTGTACAGAATGATTCACTATACCCATCGACTTTAAATAATTCCGGAAACAAATCTCAATAGATATTGCTTTCACAAAATGATAGTCATGAGTCTTTCAATGGATATATTAAAAAAAATATTTACAGTATGAGTAAATTAGTAGTGATAAAAAATTATATATTTCATATTCTAGTGCTATTTTTTATAGCAATGAAAATTCAAATTTTAATCAGTGATAGGATGCATGTAATGAAACAAGCTGAAATAATAATTCGATTAAATAAAATTCTTAATAAAATTTATATGGAAATATATATTTAATAATTTTAATTAGATCGCAAACTTGGTAAAACTAGACGAGCCGCGTCTTGCTCATCACCGCTCTAGATATTTTTTGCTAATGATATATATTGCCCATATCACTTTATATGTGTACAGTACGTTCCAAAAAGATTGTCATCTCAGCGGAAGATATTCGGCTTTCTTAAATACTTACAAACCAATGAAATCAACCATTACGGCCCGAATTCGAGTTTGCAGAGCTTTGGACGATTTCATTTATTTTTTCTAAGCAACAGGGTTAGGTAGGCTTAATGACAGGTGTTCAATTATTTTTTCCGAAAATTGATTTTGAGCATTGAGCA